>JAEMWC010001400.1:165000-170416 GCA_016490735.1 Pachyseris speciosa | reverse complement strand
GAAGTCGCGCCCTCACCAAGACTCGTTTACAACAACAGCTCCAGGAGTGAGATCCTTCACTTTGGTCAAACTTTGCTGTGAATGAGATAAACCATGTTATGAGCAACCATGGTTGTACATTGTCTCATGCACACCAGTTAGAAAGTTAAATGCGATGTATGTGTTTGAATTCTAAGTATTTCCACTTCAGTTGTTTATTTTTTCCTCTGTAAATTAGCCATTATCTTTAACTAAGGGCCTCACTAACCTGAAGTCTGATTTGAGGATAAATAAAGTTATTATTTGATATTTATTCATTTATTGTTGCTCATGATCATAGTAACAGACTTCTTGCTTAAATGTGAGTAAATGTGAGCATAAAATTTATCACAATTTCATGACTACCGGTTAACCATTAAAACATTCGCACATAAAATTATCACAATTTCATGACTACCAACCATTAAAACATTCCAAGGCTAACAAAATTAATAGTCCTCCCCTTATACTTATTTGTGGTTCTAAAATGAATCATATTCTCACAACTTACATGTTTTTTCCTGAGACTGGGCCAAGGGGAGAATGGCATAGCGATCTTTTGCATAGTCCTGTTTGCCAAAGAAACATAAAACACAATTTAATAAATTAGTATAATTAACATGCTGAAAAATTTACAATCTTATGACAGTTAGCAAGGTAACTTGTTGGATTTAACACTGTATGTTAAGATTGTAACAATCCATACCTCTGCATCTTTTGCACCAGTTTCGGCTGCCTGATAAAAGACAGATCAAGTGGGAAGGTGTAAGAATAGTTCAGACTTCTTTAACATAACAAAGGTTGATGCTTTTGGCTTTCCAAGTGTGTTGTTACATGTATCTATTCAGCTACCACTTCAAATATTTCAAAGGCCAGAAAGTTCGCTTTTACAGACACAGACAAAACAAAAACATGAAACAATACCTCATCAGAATTTTTAACCCTCAGAAATTGATAGAAAATCAGGTACAGTACACATAGTATAAGCCAGAAATTCGGTCCACCTCTCACCTTGTTGTACCACTAAATTTCAAATACCCCCTCTCCCCCAGTCCTGCCCTCTAATTTTAGTGCATCTTTATCAGAGTATGAGTCTTTTGGGGGGGGGGGGGTTTACTTGGGTCAATTTCTGCTGGGTAAGTGCCGCTGGCCTCTCATAACCCCTACCCTATTATAGTCTATTCTGTGGCCGATTATAGACCCCACCTTAGTCACTTTTGGGCAAATGTAATTTTCATGATCCCAACTTAGTCACTTTCTGTTTATGCATCTACCTTATGAAGCCTTTTAAGTAGGTCATCCTAAAATGAATTGACACATTTGTTAACGTGAATGTAGGACACTTTACTTTTCCCCTACAGTGCAAATATTCTGTTACATTTACATTTACCCCACCCTGCAAAAAAAATGGGCGGATTGGAAAAATTCAAGTTTGGTTTGACTCAGCTGGTTTAGATTTCACTCTCCAAATATTATGATGTGCGTATGATTGAAACTGGTTATGAACATATAAGTTGTATTTTGTTATCAATGAAAGAAATGACCCAAGCGTTACTTCCGTGGATTTTAAACGGTTCTTCACCAATCACAATGCCCGTGGTATCTTGTTCCCGGAGAAATTACGATTGCGTGCTCACATTAAAATCAACTCATTTCTCATTGGAAATTCGAAAATGCTCCAGACCTGTTTAGCTTCTCTTTCGGCCTTCTTTTTCCCCTTTTCTTTCTCCTTCTCCAGTTTTTTCAGAGCGTTCTTAGACAGTGGCTTTCCATCCGGACTGAAACCATAATAATGTACAATTACTACCCGGAACTGTTCATTTCTGGAACACGAGTTGATTTCTTACCCCAATGGCATTGCTTTTTCATCGGCCGGCGCCCCTCCGCTTCCATTTTCTGATGACATGATTAAATATTTTCTCCCAAGAAAACCCTTGACAACGAAAGGAGAACAGCTGCGTACAAAAGGACCGAGTCCAGGTGAAGTTCTTACAAGAAATCGGGTCACCCGAAACGATAGCATGCAAAGAAAGAACTTCTTATGACCATGGAAATTTTCAGGCAGGCGTTCAAATTGAATTCGACCGGGTCTCGCCCCGGGTCTCTCTCAATTACCTCGTTATGTAAAATGTAATGAACTGTACAAGAAAAAGAAGGAGAGGCTATGAAAAACTAGTTCCGCGAAAATGAGGAAGCAGAGATACCATCAAGCCCGTGATGTTTCTGATTTTTACGTCATAAGACCGCCGTTGATGATAACTTTCTTGACGATGCAAAATCATCCATTTTTTTTTTTCTGTGAATAAGTGCCTAAAAAAACTATTAAACTTGCAGAGACCACCACAGTCAACACAGTGTGTTTGAAAACCTGGCTAAGTAATGCACTTATCAATTGAAACCCTTTCCCCCCCTCCCCCCCCCTCCCCCACACACACACACACACACACCGGGCAAGGTGGGGTAATGTGGGGGATTTTTATGGTATTTGAAGGCATGGTTCGCCTGTGGGGGTGGGGGGTTTCTCAGGATTTGCTTTGCATATTCATCGAAGTCGGGGAGCGAGGAACTTGGGAGCGAGGTGGGGATTTGACTCGTGCCTAGTTTCCTCATGGTAATTTCTCCACGTGTTCTCTGGTATTTTGATGGATTGCTCGGCCGTGCTTTGCAGTTTTATAGTTGGTTTTCACGTGACGTCATAAAAAAACTAAAATTCAAAAGTAAACAGACTTTTGCATTTTTATCTTCATCGCGTAAAAGACACTTCAGAGATGTATCTGCTTGCATATTTTCAGCTCGGTAGCTTGCTTTGTTTCGAGTTTTTTTTTTTTAGCATTTTTCATAGTGCGTAACATAAAGATATCTGCTCACAAGCATTTCACTTACATGAAAACATCGATTCACCGTGTGTTTTTGAGGTTTGAAAAGCCAACACGGTAAGAAAAAAATGTGAATGTTTGAAAGCTCAACAGAGAGATCAAAGCCTTGAGATAGCTAAAGTAAAAAACATATGTTTTAACTCGTTTCCAGCCGCCATCTTGGTGTTCCTCAGAGGTACACCAAGATGGCGTTTCAATACAAAACACTATAATTTTGAGCGGTACATTTTGCCGAATAACTCGAGTACGGGATATCGCACGGCCCTGTTGTTTATTTATTACTCTTCTATAATATCACAATTTCTTGACTTTATCTATTGAATGGTTAATGATTTTATTTTTTGACTTGTGTAACTGAAAACGATCTATAGTTTCTATATCTGGCCTTGAAAGGTAAGTTTAGATACACGCTCCTCTACTAAAGGTGCTGTGCCACGGCTGTCTAGTTCATTTTGTTAATATTGTCAGTTACTCGCTCCCTATTCAATGAACTTTGAAAAACTGTTAGGTTAACAAGTGGTTTCTAAAGTTCTATATTTCCTCATTCTTTAGGGTCCGAAACATAAAATATACCTCCTAGGAACTAAGAGGCCTTCAAGAAGAGGACTTGGTTGGGCAGTGGTTCTGCCCATCCTGTACTTTGGCTTCCTGATGCATACCGGAATGATGATGATACAGACAGACAGACAGACAGACAGACAGACAGACAGACAGACAGACATGTTTTTATTTGGAGTCTTATACAATATATAGTACATCGACTACGAGTTCCAAATAACTAAAAGTTACAAACAACAAAAATTGTTACTTAATTAATTATTAATTAATTTGTTAATTGAATAAGTCCTAGAGTATTTACTTTTTGCCGTGTTCCTCTATCCTTTTTTCAAAGCATTCGAATATATGTTTTGTTATTAGCTTTTGTATTTTAGCATTTCCGCTAGGGGGTTTATTAGAAACATGAATATTTTATTAGGTGACATTCTGCTTATTTTTATTCCACATTCTTTTTCCAAATAATTAAGTAACGAACGTCTTTTTTCCTGGTAAGCAGGGCATATATTTAGAAAATGGTATTTGTCCTCCATTTCTATTTTACAAATTGGGCAAATTCTTTCTGCAGGTTTCTTGAATGGTCTCGAATAACGTCCTGTCTCTATGGCTAATTTGTGGTTGCTAAGTCGCAGTTTTGTTAGGGCTATTCTGTGTCGTATATTGGTAACCTGATGTAGATAGTCTTCACATTTGTAATTGTCTATCGTTTTGAATAACCGGTAGGTTCTCATTTTGTTGCTTTGATTAGCATCTCTTCTGATGTCGTTATTTAATTCACTTAGCCATCTTTGTAGTTCAGTATCCTTAAGTCGTTGCCTGATCATGTTTACAGTTCCTATGCCTGCATAGTGTGCTTTCATCCAGAGTTCTCCTAATCCTATCTGTTCCAACAAGTTTTTGATTTTTTTGCTCCAGAAAGCCTTATTTTCGTTCCATTTAATATCATTGTATGCTATTTGGGATAATTTATTTTCATTTTTGGTTAAGGTTAACCAGAACTTAAAGTTCCTACATTGGGCTTCAATTATCATTGGGAACCTTCCTGTCTCAGCCCTGCACGCATTGTTATTGCAGTATTTATTAACTCCCAGCAACCACTTTAGGAATTTATTTTGAACTAATTCTGCTGGATCCTTTTCTAATTTCCCATTGCAATCAATCCCCCACACTTAACTCGCATAAAAGAGTATGGGAGATATCAGTGCATCAAATAACTTCATCGTTAATTTTATATTTTCTCTGAAGTGGTCTCCCATCTCTTTTCGTAATTTATAGAGTGCTTTAAGTGCAACTTTCTTCAACTCTTGCCTAGCGAGATTAAAGTTTCCAAAAGGACTCATTATGATCATGAGTCCAAAATATTTATAGGATTTGACATTTTCCAGTTCATCAGCCCCGTATCTGAACAAGTAATTGTTTAAAGACTTACCACAGTTATTAATTAAAAATCATAATTTTCGTCTTGTCTAAATTTACACTTAAATCGGCATTTTTGCAAAAAGATTCCAGCTTATTAAGGGTTATTTGAAGGCTTTTTGCTGATCTAGAGAAGATCACTAGATCGTCCGCATATAAGAGACAATTGATAGACTTATCACCTAGCACAATGTCGGTTGGACTCGCCGTATTTAGGAATTTTGGTAGATCACTCAGACAGAAATTAAAAAGAGTAGGTGACAACATGCAACCTTGCTTTACCCCGGCAAAACAGGGAAATGATTCGGTTAAATTGTTATCAATTTTAATTGCCGATTTATCATTTGAGTACATGGATATTAAAACGTCTAGGAAACGTCCTTGAATGCCTACTTTTCTCAGTTTGTCGAATAGTTTTTGTCGGGGTATACAGTCAAAGGCTTTTCTAAAGTCGACGAAGCATGAAAAGAGTAAATTTCGGTGCTTCTGTGGTTTAGATTTCACGTACTTGTCAATAAGCATTTTTAATGTGAAGATGCTATCAACTGTGC
>JAEMWC010001400.1:70000-162500 GCA_016490735.1 Pachyseris speciosa | reverse complement strand
GTCCTTTGCAAGTGCAACTCACACTGATTAGACATGAAACCACTAACAAAATGTCGGATAATTTATACTATCATTTAAATCTACTTTCTCTTGGAGTGTGGACTTTGTTATATACATAATTATGTTTATCTAACACTTCAATCAGTCTATATTGCAGTGCGAATGCTTTTAGTGTGCATTGCTGTCGCACAAGTTCGATTTTCGTTCCCAATTCTTTGACTCAAGGAACTCTCGGTAAATTTCATCGGTAACCGTCCTCCTCAAATCTCTATGCCCTCGTATGGCTAAAGTCTTTGGCAAACTCTCCTTTTTCTGTCCGGCCGGGTAACCAGTCTGCAAATACACAACAGACAAGCATATTAAAATGATTTCACAACATACTCATGCGACTTAAGTTAAATAACTTTTGCGGTCAGTGACGAAAAATCAGGAGCGGAAATGAAATTTGACCAAAACACCTTTAAGCACAAAGAGTAGCAACAAAGGGATAATGGAAGTGTGGTTTTATCAGTTTAGCGAAATTCTTGTACAGCTTACTGTGTAGAACTTCGATAACAATGTCAGGGAATTGACAGTGAATGTCACGTAGTCAAAAACATCTAGTATCTTCTTACCTCTTTTTGTGGCGGTGCTTCACTTTCTTGCAACTTAAACCTGGCGCGCACGGGCACTTCTGATTCAATGAATATCCCAGGCCTCCTTCCGGCACAGAACAATCTTCGCCCTCTTGAAGCAGCTGTTTGCATATCGGTTGCCCGTGAACTTTTGCGCAGCACAATCCCGTGTCACATTTGCGGTCCTTTCTGCACCTCGCGTCCTTAGTTCCCCGAGGCAGAGCTTTCCGACAGCGTCCAAATACACACTCCATTCTCCCACAGCACATGTTGTTCCGACGACACCTCATAAACTCTTCACTCTGGCAAGTATGACATAATCCGTTGTGTTTGTGACAGTAAAATCCCTGCCCGCAGTGTCTGTCTTTTCTGCATTGCTGTAGATACAAAGCAATAATATTTTTTCACAGCTGTTCAACCCAGCATTTATGTCGCGCTGATCTGATCGCGGCTATCTAGATTACGCCAATGCACAGTCAAACGGATACTAACCGATTTACAGATACTTATATCGTACTTACTTGCATAGTTGAATTTCCTTTAGTCTTGTTGTTTTTCGTGGTGTCCTTACCGTCTTCCGTATCAACAGGATTCACGCTGAGTATCCAGCTGTACACAACGCTATCCACCACTTCAACAGACAGCAGGAAAAAAAACACGAGCAGCGAGAAGTTTTTCATAGCGCTTTCTTCACGCACGCTCCCTTATGATGCACACGAGGTAAGCTAGTAGATCGTCAACGACTTAACTCTGCTTCTGCCAGTTCATATTAATGTCATTTAACACGTGTCGTAACACGGATGCCCAATAAAGTTGTCACACAGCGGCCAATGGTGAACAGGCATTTTTCAAAAGCTAGTGTGTAATGGGCTCGAGGGGCGTGGAAGAGTAATTAACAAGGAGGAGAAGATACGCCTCAACTGTTCTTCTTTTATTGACTCTTCTAATTAAACTGTTGTTCAAGTTTGACTGGCAGGCAGGCTAAACCCTAGCAATCATGCTTCATTGTATTAGAGGCTTCATTTTTCTCACTTTTCTTTTAGCAGCAGTACAGAGAACCTATACAAGCAGTGGAAAGGTGAAATGTTGCTGATAAAGAGCCATCCAACTATTTCAAAAATTCAAATGTCATTGCATTGACATCTATCGTTCAAGCCATTGCGAGCGATGATACTCGAAAGCACTCTGGAAACTTTACTTAACAATTTTCCCGAACAATATCACTGGTCACACGAGAATTCGTTTCCAGTTGAGTTACGCTTAAGAAGAAAATGCAGTGAAACCATTACGATTAGAGAACTTTTACAAGCGCGAAAATGTCCTCGGCGACATGCCTTCAACCTGTAGGTTACAAAATAAATATTTTTATCGTTCAATTAACGCCTGGTAGATAAATCAATTAGTACACAATTTTTAAGGCTATTACTGGCAATCCTCCACTCAAGGACAGAACATGGGCGAAAGAGAATAAGAATCGTGAGAAACATAGATTACTCAGGAAATCAGGTTTTCGTGCCAAGAGTAATAGTAGGGAATTCCATTCGTGTGAGTTTTTTAATTGATTGTACTCTCGAGTACTTGACAGGCATGCCTCCATAAGCACAAGTTCATTCCTTGAGTAAACCAGGTCTCATGCAGGTACATGGCGAGCAGAATAGTTCTGCCCATTGCTTACTGGTTTCGATTATGCTGTCACGGTAATAATTTTGTCACTTTGGCACGACAAACAGAGCTTACTAATAATTACGGATATCGGGAAACCGCAATTTTTAAGCGTGCGTATATACATTGGTTTGGCTTTATACAATCCTAGTAGGATCGAGGATTTAAAGGGATTCGAGTTAAGCCATTCAGGCGTGCAGATTTAAAGATTAACAACTCAGTGAATGAAGTGCGTCAATCATTGATATAGCGTGATATCACACAATAATTTGCCAGCTGAGGTCTCTTTGGGTTGACGAGTTATAATGGCAGAATATTTACGAATAATGGCAGAATATTTACGAATAATGGCAGAATATTTAGACTAGTAGCGAACACTTCTTCCTTCGAGGGGACCGAGCAATTTTTTTGCGCGAGAATTCGACAAGTCCGATGTGTACAATGTTTGTTTCTTGTTTTGATATCTCGGAGAATACACAGACTGACCGCTACACTGCTTTTAATTATTCTATTTTATCTTTCTAAGGATGCTGTAAGCCTCCGAGGAATTCATATTTCGTCTAGACATGGGCACGAACTTTTATCACTAAGAATTCCTTTATTTAAAGTTAGAATTGGAACGATTTGTAATTGCATCGTAGCTGCACAGATACGTGAAAGTAGACATGTCATGTTACATGTGCACCGAACATAACTACCATCAGGCATGCCAGACGTGGTCCCAAAACTCACCCACGACTTATCACGTACCAAATTTATGTGTGTTTAATATCGTTGGCGAATGCTTTTCCATCCAAATCCCATTAGCGTCACAGAGTACGAGAGCCTATGGATTGAGTCGTAACAAAATATTGTTTTAAAAATTTATTGACCAGGTACTTGGCCTTGGTGTCAAGCATGTGTCAAACGCCCACTCAAGGTTATTCACTCGATTCGATTAATCCTTAATTTACAACCTCGTAGAACTGGAAGTACAATGCATAGTCTGTGAAGGAAAACCTAAGGTATAGCTGGAGTCAGAAGTAATTAATTTCTAATTTGTCAGTAAGTAACAATACTGAACTATCTTCTTCCGTGCTCGACTGTTGTTACTGAGCAAATATTCGGAGTCAGTTTACGGTTTTATCATCGTTAAGAAGTCTTATCAGGAATACCACAACGGCACAGTTATGTTGATAACGACATTGACCAATATAATGGAGCAGTGTCCTTTATAGTGCTGTCAGGACAGCAGCTTAACAGTTGTTTGGAATGAAATGGGGAGAGTTGCGATTGTTGTGACATTAAGGTTGGGAAGGGAATTGATTTAACGTTTGTTTACACCGAAGACTGATCTAAAACTGAGCTACAAACACTAATACAAGCACATGAACCGCACTTACCTTAGTACAAAGTGAAGATGTACTTAAAGTCCTCAAAAATCAAGTAGGCGAAGAGATGTCTTATATCAAACATAGTCAATGTGAAGCAGCTGCGTTGCTTCAAATCCAAAATTTTGTGCAGCTCAAATAGATGAGGACGAAGTAATGCCCTCTGTCGTGTAGTGAGTCGGTTGCTGTTTGTGTACAATGCAAGCCTACATTTTCCTGTCGAATAAGAAGACCAAATATACCTGTTTGCTACTCAATTCTTAAGTGTTGGTTGTTTCGCTTTTTTTAATATTGAGGCCTGTTTTCCCTAGAAAGTTCTGTAAAACCAAGGGGTCGCAATTATGAGAACCTGAGGAAGGTTAACGGGCAGTGTTACAAACATTTTAAGTTCTTCAGTCATAGCCCGCTATTCTTGATATTTTTAGACAATTCCTCAATACAGTCGTTCTTTTGATAAACAAATGTACGGCTTCGTGGGGAGGCAAGTAACGGTGCTACTGTGGCGTGAAATGGAAAGGAGTGGCGATGGGTGTGGAACTGAACAGCCTGGGGCTGACATATATGCTTCTGTTTCGCCTTCGTTAAAAGTGCTTGTATCATTAGTCCTATGTTTATTCGGAAAATTTCTTCAGTGGCCTTCAGCTTGAACTGTGGATTGCAAAGAGATCAAATTCTATATCTCGTTGGACCGGCGTTGGACCCAAGAGCAACAAGAGAAATGAATTCACGCATTAATCATTTATAATTGCCTTTTGATACGAGCCAGTGCCGGCTGTGCGAGCTTATGTTTACTGTACTTGACTCAAGTACTTCCACTAGATTGTATGGACCCCCAACTCACATGGCATTTGTAACAGGTTCTTAATTCTGCCCTTATTGTAACTGGGAATATGAATGTAAACGTGCCACAGTGCCTTAGCCACATATCTCAGCTGCAAAAGCGATAAGTCATTGGCTAGTTCGTGTTCAAGGGTTTTTCAGAACTTAATTCACAGCCTGGTTGCTCAATATCGATATTACTGGGCCAGCATGTGGTACGAACTGGGAAGATGTCATTAATCATGTGTAAGTTACGTAACCTGGTACATCCAATTGGTCAAAGGGAGCTCTAGTCAAGAGTGAAGGCATGATACAAGCACAGTCAAAGCTCAATTAAGTCGCCAGGGGGTCTTTTTCAAAGATTAAAAATAAAATATTCTATTTAGAGTACTTTTCCCAGTGTTAGAAAATGAAATGCTTTTAGTGAAACTCCAAACGCAAGGATTGTTAAGGAATTGTTTACAGATAAACACAGTTTGATTTCATCGCCATTAAAACAAGAGAATTACTTAAAATGCAGTTTTCCGTTCTTCAGTCCGGTCATTAGTTTCAACCTCCCGTCTCCGTTCGCATTCGTATTGATTCGTCCCGTTGGAAGGGCTTATTAGGGAGCTTTAGCAACGGCGACGGCGACGGCAACGAAAACGTCACTTCAAAATAGAACTTCTCGTTTTTGTAACGCTTTCGCTATTATTCCAATTTGTTTAACTTGGAAAGGACTGGCGAACTATTCAGGGAGTAAATTGTTATGAACGCCATTAAAGTAAGGAAAAAGAAAGAAAACTTTACAGTCACACGCTCCCGTTCTCGAGAAAACCTAAAATTTGGTCATTTCACGTTGTTGTTTTGCAAGAAATGTACCAAAATGTAAAACGCACGTGCTGAGCATTGTTTTGCTCATTAAGCCCATTGTTTTGTCGCGTTCTCGTTGCCGTTGCCGTCGTCGTTGCTAAAGCTCGCTATTATCTCGAGAGGAGAGAGCTGGGGCCATTATGTACAATGTTCGACTTCCAAAGGAAGAGTGCTTTAGCTCAGAGGAGGGCTGTATCCATTCGTTCACAAACAATTGTCGACATAATCGCTCTAGATTTTTGCCACTTTTGTTCAATCATTCTCGGCATCCATAACGTAATTACCACTGAGTGCATGGTGGCAACACTGCTTCTAGTGTACTTGATTGATGAATTTAATTGGGACATCGTGCGTCATTCACTGATTTGTTGGTAATGACGATGCAATAAACTGCGGAAGAGTGATTAATAAGGGCCATGCAACTGAGTGTTCTCGAGAATACGGTTCGTTTACTAACTGTGCTCTCCTGGCGAGAATTGATTACCATGAGTTATTTTTTTTTTTTTTTTTTTTTTTTTTTACTTTTTCTGGTTAAAGAAATACTGACTTGAGAAGTGTGACAATCCGAAATGAAACCAAAGGATATTGAGCTCTTGGACAAACCAGTGAACGTTTCTCTATGGTGCAATATATTCTATTTAACATAAGACGATCGATGAGAGCACACCACAAGCACTGTTTAGCGTATTGTGTGAGTGCGACGGCTCTATCTCGGTGTAAAAACCTGTGAAAGTCAAGAATAACATAAAACAAAGACAACAAAAACTCTAAACAATAGCATACAACAAAACAATACCGCATAAGCTAAGAAAACCTCGCCAAGCTTTTACACCGAGGTAAACCCAGTCCGACTATGCAGTGAAAAGTATTTAATTTATAGTTAATTTTGATTTTTTACTCTGCAATTCCGTAGATTTTTAATTGTATTTTTTACAGTTAGTTTTGAGTTTTAACAATTACTGTGAAGCGCTTGTGGGCTTTTTGGAATAAGCGCTATATAAATATATTATTATTATTATTATTATTATTATTATTATTACTATAATTATTATTGTTATTATTATTATTATTATTATTATTATTATTATTATTATTGTTATTATCACGGTATCGCGTATGTTAATACCAATTCAAGTCCATTGTTTATAAACCAATCGGAAGCGACGTTGTTACTCCCACGGGAATTTTATCAGTATCAGTGCGCGCTGAAATTTATAATTTCACGAGCAAACCGAAATAAGATATAATAGCATATATCAGCTGCTGGAATCGACCGTTTCTCTTCACTCATTAGCGAGTATTTTATCAAAAAAGAAAGCATTCATCCATAGAAAGTTGCGAGGGAGGCCTAAACCAGTTGAAAAAGATATGCTTTACCCTCGTTCCCAGGGTCTCTCCTCTTCTCGCCACCTCGAAGAGGAGAGACCCTGGGAACGAGGTTGGAGCTTAACATCTCAATCGGGTCGGGAACACTTCTTATCAAATAAAACACTAAATTGTGGTTGCGTTTCGCATCACTCCATGCTCGCCTGTCGATACTAAACCTGAGTGATGGTGATCGAAAGCTTTGAATATCAGAGAAATCAACTTTTAAGTTCCAACGGATGAGAGTTGTTTTCAGTGAGACCGATGACTTTCCCAGAACCCAGTCGACCGGCAGAAAGTTTGTTTTGACTGCATCAAAGTGTCAGCGAGTAGAGAACACGAATGCCTCGCTTGGATTGTAACAAAACAAACACAACAAAGTATTGAAATATAAGGACCCCTCCCTGACGTCTTCCATTGTCTCAGACACACGTGACCAGACCCAAAAAGGGTCTCTTCTCTCTCTCGCTCCAGGGGGCGGGAAGAGGAGAGACCCTGGGAACGAGGTTGGGCGTTTAAAAAGCTAACGCCGACACAAAAAAGACCTGTCGTGCAATAAACAGGACATTAATAGTTTTACGCTGATAAACATTTTACAGTGTACTGCATGTCGCACGACAATCTGGGTTTCTAATCTGGTTTTTAGCTTATCGCCAGCAAAAATGTAAAGAAATTTGACTCTCATGGAGTGCAGGTAGTCTCGCTTTGCTTAAGAGGGTTAAAGGGAGATCGAACTAACCAGTTCCAGGGACAATTACTTTAGATTTACCTCAGCCGTTTAAGAAGTATTCCCGTTGAGGTCGTAACCAACTCTAGATTTATCTTACTTTGAATACCTTCGTCAGGAGGGAGCTGGAACGAACTCTCTCCTGGTGCTCTGTTTGCACTCCATGAAGGCGGGAAGACAACGGTGAAGGGATGAAGACTTCTCGGCCTGGACCCACAATGAAAATGAGCCACTTTTCTCTAGCTAGCGATACGGATCTTTTTTATTGTACACTGCCGAGTGCCCACTCCCTTATCCTCTCGCAAGAGTTTCTTCGCCAACCGCATTCTTTTCACTGTATACTATTGACGTACGAAACAGTCGCCCCGAAGCAACGATTCTCGAAGACCGTTTGTTTCCACGTGAAGAAGGATATGCTCAAGATTTTTTTCGAGTGTCGGTTTTAAATAGTGCTTCATGTAACTTGTAGTAGCGCCAGAGAAAGATTTGACAACGACGCGGTGACCCACTTTTTTACCCAGCTTCAATCCTTGTATTGTTTGATCACTGACTCGTCTGAGTCACTGAGTAACACAGTTGTGAAGTTGCGTTTGTTTTATCGGGAGGATCAACATTTTCAAGCCGTTTGTTATTTGAAAACAGGATTGTTCGATCGCTTCTTCGATATCAAGTGTGGCCTGAAAAGATACCACTGGGAGCAGCGGAGGGGTTGGGAATAAACTGTATTCTTACGACTAAATAGACCGCGAGCAGTCCCTCGTTTTTTCCTTCGTCGATCTTAATTTGGGCGAGCGAAAGTCAGCGCTGACTTCCGCTCGTTCGCGCTTCAGCTCACAAGATCGACGAAAGAAAGAAAGAGAGACTACTGGCAGTCTAACGGCTAAATAGAGTAAATCGCTGTTTTCAAGTGTTCAATGGAGTATTTTATGGTTTGTATTGATACAAGTGCTCTTTTATGCCAACTCGATAAGAAAATAGAATACCACGCAGTTGAGGCTGTTTGACTGCGTGCACATCTTTGTTATCCCTGCATAACGAAATTTTAAACATTCTTGTTAGAATGGGCATGAGATTCGCCTCTGAAAACAATCGCCCACTAATAGGAATTACATCATGCAATATCTATTTAAAAACCTCACAGATTTAATTCATCCACGGATTACACATCGCTTGCGATAGCAAAATAACTCTTTTATTTGGTAATGAGCCTACCCTTATGGCACTGAAATGACATCACATCTCTTACAAATGCAAACGAACCACTCTACAACATTTATTAATAAGAAAAACTTCCATCGAGCAAAACTTAACTTTATAACAGTAAACTGGCGTCCAACAACGTCTACTGAAAAAAGAATTAATAAAATAGGACGGCAAGGGGTAGAAATCCCTGGGTATTTTACATAGTTCACCAGAAACACACTTCGCCAATTTCAACTTCTAGTTCTCCCGCTAGGTCATAAGCGGCAAAGTCTACTATAGGAAGCCTGGAGGCTTGAGAAGTGCTGATCACAAATTCAGTGTCGTGCGGCGTTCCATCCTTAACCTACAAAAATAAAATCATGTTTTCAAAAAAATATTAATAATTCATGAAGGAAATATAAAAGTATATAGACACGGCTAAAATTTACGTTCGATTTTCTAGCCCAAAATAGCTCAAAATCTACGATATTAGTGTAAGAATGGATAGATGTACAGGAAAACTTTTGAAGCCGTTCAATAAGTTCGAAATTCGTGTTTTGCCAAGTCCTAAAACACTCGACTGCGCCTCGTGTTTTAAACTTGATGAAATACTCCTATAAAACATTACGTAAGTAAAAACACCTTAAGAAGCCGAGTTACCGTTTAGGTGCATTGCACGAGGGAAATTAAAAGGGGGCGATCAGAAAAGGGAATCGATCTAACAGTTGATATTTTCACACCCAAAATCAAAATTCCGGCAAAACCACTGAAGATAAGGTAGCACAAAGTATTGGTTGGAAACGTTTATATCCACAATGAAATATGTGAGGGCGTTATAGCGGTGGCGCTGTAATGATCCCCACTATTATGAGGTTAACTGAGTAATAAATGTTACCTGGCAACCGTCGTGTGGAACCTTGATCATGGCCTTCTTTGATTTAGATTTGGTGCTAAACTCGTGTCCGCTGGCGCCTTCAAACTTCACAGCTTTTTTGAAGCTGCGCGCGCTCTGGTCGTACCAGGCCACTGAGTTTTTACATCTGAACGTGAACACTTGCTGCGCGTGGTTACTAAGCAGTTGTAGATAGGACAGTTGGATGTCGTCAATCTCGTATTCAATCTACAAAGGGGAGAATACACGAGTTACAAATGCCGCACTTCCTCCAAAAAGTTGGGTTACTTGTAATATGCTCTTTTGACAATTGTTAGAATTGGTAATCGCATGGGGCCGAGTAAAATTAAAGATTCATATCACGCATGTTTTCAGAAGTCGATGAAATTACCCGAGTCGCGAAGCGACGAGCGCAATTTCAATAACTTCTGAAAACACAAGTGATATTAATCCTTAATTTTACGAGGACTCAATGCGATTACTTTTTAACAACATAAGGGCAAAATGTTGAGGCACGTCGAAAAACAGTCAGCCAAGCGGAGTAAAGACACTCGTTCGTTCGCAAGCAAAACAAACAATTCAACTACTTCTTTTCGTCCAAAGCGAGTATAGGCAATTTCTATTTACATCCAGTCGAGATAAAAAATACGAGTTTCATTCCTGAACAAAAGTAAGAGCGATTATAAGACAATATTGGAAGAAGACTAAGTGATTTTCCTCAAAATGAAGAAACCAATGCGAAAGCGGTACGTTCAGACAACCAGGAGCGAGTATTTTTGGCGCTCGACCAATCGGGAGCAAGTAAGTTTGCCCTCTTCAAAAAGAAAAAAGAAAAAAAAACGTCCTCTTCATCGACCAATCAGCATTCAGTGATTTTGCTCTCCATGTTATTACTTGCGAAATTTCCGACTTTTCATGGAGGTAACCGTATGTAAGTACAACGTGTTCTTGTATTAGCTTTGCTTCGACTCAAAATGCGGTGAAAGTTCATTCATTCGCGAATGTTAAGGAATTTGAAGACAAGGCTTTTCCTTAGTGGCGTTCAAAACTGTAATCTGTAAATAATCCTTTTTCTTTCTCATTTCTTGAGCCACATTCCGTGTAATATGATTTCACTAACGCCTTCGCCTCAACGGCAACATTACAAACCTTGTTGTCATTGTTTAAGTCCTCAGCAAACCAGGCCACCTTCAAACGGGGATCCACTTGCGTCTGCCATGTATTCTTATCGAGCTAAAAGTAAAAAAAGTGATAGTTACGTCTTTACGGATCCCTTGGAAGATTCTGAATGGGTTGCGGCAAAAAGCGCCAATGTGACTCGGGCTTAAGGCCAATCTAGTACCCAGAGTCCTCAGGCTCTTTGGCCAGCGGTTAGTCGCCAGGAGAGACTCTGGGATGGAAAAAAAATCAAATGTTTTGATCGGCTGGACCGTAAGGGCTTCCATTGTTTTACCCCAGATTTTCTGGGAAAATGCGGGTCTATTATCCCAGAGTCTCTTCGGGCGTCCACCCGCTGACCAAACAGCCCGAGTGCTCTAGGTACGAGATTGGCTTCAGGCCTGAAATACCATAAAACCTTCATCATGATGCAGTCCACGAGGGCTTAGTTATGTTTGGCTTTAAAAACAAGAGATTTAGAGAATAGGGAGACTGTATTTTGAAACAATCCCTAGTTTTAGTAAATAAGGTGAGGACGACCTGCGTATTAATTTGTTGTTTAACAGCGCTTTTCATTATCGAGTGTCGTAAAACTAAAGTAATTAATCTGACCAATCACAACCGATGCAAACAGCGCAATGAACCAATCAGAATACGAAGCAATTACACGTACCCGGCGCCAAGCACGGGAAAATACGCGCGTGAAAGTCACGATTGGTTCCGGTTTTGCTTCTCATTGGTTGAGAAAGTGGCGCGAGTTTTGAAAACCAATTAGAAAGCGAAGTTAACAAAACGTGAATTACTTTCGACACTCAGCTGAAAACCGCTCTAACTGCAAGTAAATACTAGTCATATCAAACCTTTTTCACTTTAGGTTTAACACACGTAGCTTGGTTGGTGAAATTACAGTAAACCTTGATCTGGTCTTTTGGGGAACCGCCATTGGGATCCACGACGTAATCACCTGTAGAAACGTAGAGAGGACTGGTGAGGAGGCATGGCCAAAATAACACACTGCGCATGCTCATTTGATAGACTGGGTCATTTTGTTTTTTTCGCAAATATCATGAAAGCTGACCAAAATTTGCAAGCTCTGCTTTTATAAATGGCCTGGTGCTCTGAATTGAAGAACCGTAGTTTATCTTATGAGTGTTTTAAAGAAGCAAGACTTACTAAAGCAATCTATGGCTAAACGACCACAAATTGTCAAGAAATGTGCAAAGAGAACCTTTGACTTGAGTCTATATATATTAAACTTTAGTATAAATCTACAAGCGTTGTATCACGAATGCCGCTCTCTTATTGGCTACGCTACTCGCTATCCCGGTATTCTGTTGTAGATAGTGAGTAGCGGTTGTCAACAAGATGGTGGCCACTTCTTTGCGTTTTCGAAGTGTCTAAGAGGAGGATTTAGATAATTTACTTGTTAAGTTTGAATGACTTGTAGATTTATAATTATTCGCTCTCGGTTTCTATGTGCGATAGCTGATTTGGGCTGCGCGGGGCCTCATCAGGTATCACGCGATAGAAATCGTTAGCTTATAATGTAATTGTTAAATCAGGGACCGCGCATTTTAAAGTGGTAGGGTTTAAACATCTGGCCAGGATCAAGTGGTAAAATTCATACATTATCCATGTCATCTGGAACCCTAAACAGTCAAGCCAAGAAGTAAAGGGGTAGGGCTATAGCCCTACCAGCGCCCCCACCCCCCGCTCCCTGTAAATACAAGGCACTTCCAAAGTTCGGGGCTGTGAAAGAGCGACTATCCAAATCAGTGGGTATTTACCGTCCACCAGGTTGCCGAGGCATAGTTGAAGATCTCGGCAGGTCTTAGCCGGGAAGCGGGATGAGTTCGCTCGGCGTTCTAACAAAAACATCCTCTCGCCGAGTTCTGCAACACGGTCTGCGATTTGCATTTCCTGGGAAAAGAAACCACGAAGAAGCCGAATTAGCTCTTAAGTTCTAAACTCTTCGATACAGACCGCAAGTGCTCGCAAAATACACCATTTGAAAGGATTTGGAGAGTGGAATTCCTCGTGAACAACAACGTAAACGGAAAAAGCTATGAAAACCTCTTATCTACTCCCACAGTAAAAAATGCCCAAAGAAGAGTTTATTTTAAAGCTCTTGATGAAGAGAATGATGTGCGACTGAGAACAAATCTGAAGACAGACAGAACTTCTAAGATCACCGACTGGAGTCGGTCATGGACAGCAGATAAGGAAAGGTTCAACTCACAGGCCTTCCCTTTCTCAAAGCTACAGGTGAAATTTATGACTGATTTATCTTTATATACGCACCACGTTCACGTTCTCAACCGATCGCCCTCTCTGTGAAAAATAAAGTAAAAGCAAAGTTAAACTCATCATAATACGAACTTTTAAAGAGCCCGCACTTAAATCTGTAGCATACTTACAAACGAAAAGCAACAAGGAAGACAAAGAAGAAAAACAAAGGAAGAAATGGATGGGAGGGAGGAAGGGATGAGGTACCGGGACGAGTATAACGAAGGAAAGAAGCAGGAAAAGATTAGACTGCAAGTAGTCTCTAATTTCGGCGATGGATTGAGAAACGGGAAAATACACGCGCGCGCGAAACGTCTCCTCGCCAATTCGCGCGCGCGCGTATTTCTCCCGCCCCACAATCCATCGCCCAAATTAGAGACTACTCGCAGTCTTGGAAAAGGTAGAAGGAAACACGTAAAGAAGGAAAAGCGGACAGCGTGAAATGATGAAGAGAAACGAAAGACCTACTGAACAGCAAAAAGGGAAAGAGGTGGCAAAGTAGGGAAAAAGTAGGGAAATTGGGTAAATGAATGGATTATGAATAAAATGAAAGAAGGAATGAAAGAGGAAAAATAAAAATGAATAAAGAAAGGTAGCATAAGGACCAAGGTTAAGAACGATAAAATAGTGAACTCACTCTGCTAAATCCTCCACCTTGCGAAATAGGTCCTGGCACAGGGCCAGGGCCAGGGCCAGGGGGGCCAGGGCCAGGGGGACCAGGGGGGCCAGGGGGGCCAGGTCCTTTACTCGGATCACCACGTGAGGTTCGGGTCAATGTTGTGGCTGGGTAGCCGTCTGCACCCTAAAAACCAGAAGAATCAAAGGCATCCTGTGGTAAGCTCGTGGAGTAAGTAAGATACTGTGTCAGGGAGGTGATATAGGGAATTATACAGAGTGGTTCGAAATGCAGTGTAATACATTTTTCTGTTTTACGATTTGATTCGTTTGTTGTATCTTGACTGTTGTTCATTGATTAATATACGTTGTGGAATGGGAGTTTTGAAACCACTCTAGTAGAAGGGTAGTTTGTTCAAGAAATACTGTAATACCAAGTAACAGTTTACCGTATTTACCCGAGTATAATGCGCACTTTTTTCCTAAGATTTTTTTCATGAAATTTGCGCTGCGTATTATACACGGAACCTTTTCTCTTGATCGCTTCCTTAATTTGCATACGCATGTGATTAATAAAGGATAAAAAAACCGGTAAACAAGAATTCAAAAGGCTGTTGTCCATGCCGTTGTTATAATAACGAAGCAAATAACCTATCACAGCTGCTTTTAAATTACAGCCGATGGCTGGAAAAACCGTGAAAAACCGGCCAGGTATTCTGTGAGCAGACGCCAAAATTTTGCACACAGACGAAACAAAATATCCTCTTTTTTGCATATGGTAACGAAACGCATATTTTGTGAGCCAAAGTTTGTTCAAAATTATTTTGCTCGAAGTACAGCAGCTCAGAACGAAGACAAAAAAAGTGAGGTATATTTTGCAGAGGCTGTCGAAGATTCAAAATCTTTTAACAACTGAAAATTGTCGCAGGCGCATTTCACAGGATATGATTATCTTTATTTCTCAACGCGTTACGCTTGATTTACCTTTATTTAGCATTCGAATACGTGAAAACATAAAGTGTCAGCGAATGAAAACGAAAATTTTTACAAAGGAACCCCGAAGAGTCTTTGAGCATATGAGAATTCCTAGAACGGGTGTCTAAATCATTTCCTCGTGCCGTCTCAATGCTCGGGAATACGCTATTCTTATGCACATGTCATCGGCTTCCCCGTGGGTTCGACCCCCTGGCCTACCAGGGAGATATGTGGGGGAATATAAGGAGATAGATGGGATTCTTTGCCCGAGGGTAGCGGAAAATGTTGACATTGTTTTACGATCAAAGATTAGGGGGCGGGGGAATTCACAAGTTTGGAAAGGATGTCACGGGGATTTTCAGCTGAGAGACACCTCACCCAGGGGTCTTTGTCTTGAGAGATTCCCCTACCCCCGAGGAAATTCCTTAAGTTTGCTTGACTGATTTTACAATCCCCCAGGTTAGCCCGGGGGTCGACCTCACGAGGTAGCCGATGACATGTGCATTATCAGATAAAACAATTTTTGATTGCCTTTTGTAATGAACAAATTACTGATCCCGGTACACGAAACACAAGCTTAACCAAAGTCAGAACAACCTAATAGTGGCCGAAAGCTTTTTGAATATCAGAGAAATACACTTTTTAACTAAAACAGATGGGAGTTTTTTTTTTAACCAATGACTAAACCCGAACCGGCAGAAAATTTGTATTAACAATAATGGTATTAACAATAAATGATAAGGTACATTTCTTCGTAAACGCAACTGTACTGTACAATTGAATGCCATTGCGTACATACTATTTCACTTTGAAGTATCAATGGAAACAGGACAGAATAAAGTTTGTTTGTCCCTTGAATGTGCTTGACGAATAAGAGCATTCTTAACGACCATTTAACGAATGCATGAAAGCGCCTGCCGAACTTGAAACGATCGGAAATCGATTACAAATTTTCCATTGTTTACGCCTGACATCCTGATTCCCCAACCATCCCGATAGCTCTCCACGAGCTAAAAATGGCCATCCATATCTGAGCAAACTGGTGCAAGAGACTGATTACGACTTTTCTAAGAACAATGGAAACGAACGAACAAACAAATGAACGAACGTATGGATGGTTAGATGAACGAACGAACTAATAGGGTAGGCAGGTAAGTAAGTTAGTAAATTCAACCTCTCCTTCAAAAGGACATCAGTTTTCTAGATTAAGACTTACGCGTGGGCCGGGAGGTCCTGGCGGTCCCTGTGACAAAATAAACCAGCAAATTATAAAAAGAAACGTCAAGAATGTGACAAAACTGGTTATTGAACACTATTTTCAAAACACTGAAATGTTTGGTGATAAAAGTGATTTCTAACGACTCACCGGTCGGCCTGGCTGACCCTGTAAAATGAAAGATTGAACATGGGAGTAAATATTAGATAGTTACGCATAAAAAAACAAAACAAAACATGCAGTAAGGGTACCCGCACAGAAACGTCCTGATCAAGAATTTAGCTGCTTATAAGCTGTTTTCTGGAAAACAGGTTTAAAAAAAATTCAAGACAGCGATGTTGAAACATTCAACGACTTCAAAAACTTAC
Source organism: Pachyseris speciosa (assembly GCA_016490735.1). Taxonomy (NCBI): domain Eukaryota; kingdom Metazoa; phylum Cnidaria; class Anthozoa; order Scleractinia; family Pachyseridae; genus Pachyseris; species Pachyseris speciosa. The sequence continues at coordinate 146,399 of JAEMWC010001400.1, read as the reverse complement.
CGCAAATCCACGTGGACCCTACCATAAAAAGAACCAAAAAAAATTCAGTTAAAAGGCAATTGTTTTTTAACGTGAACTGAGAAAAATGGCCTCGATTTTACGCGAATGAACCACAGAATAAACGAAAGGTACTGTTTTTATCCTATGAAAATCAATAAAGCCATCACGTACACACGCCCATATTGAAGAACCAAAACTTGCTTCAAAGCGTTTGGCTCAAATTCATTCGCTCAATTTACGGCGGGTTTTATATTTTGTATCGATTCCGTAACGCCAATACTCGGAATAGACCGTATTTTGTGTCTTTCTGTTAGCTACTCTGCTTGCGGAATAAACGGAAAAACATTCGATTTACCACAATGGAAAGAATGAACACAACATCTTCTACGCGGAATGTACGTTCTTCTGGCGGGAAAATCGTGCGTCGCCCGCCAAGCCCGTAACATGGCAACGGAAGACAGGGTCGTTTACCATTTGTCAACAAAACTCGAAAATTACGGTTGGAAATTCAAATGGTACAGCTCACTTCACCGGAAGGTTTCCGAAATAGATGGAAATCCTCAGACGTATGCCTCCTTTACCATTCCAACCGAAATGAATTACTGTACCATTTGCCAAACCATGCTTGTCCCGGTCACTTTTCGCGCGCTTTTCGATTTCCTTGACAGGAAAGCCAGTACCACTGGGAGCCTTCCTTTCCGGACAGTTTTGTTTCGCAAATGGTAAACGCTCTCGGTCTAGTTTAAGCAGTAATCACATCGCAGTAAAATACACGTACCGTTCGGCCTTTGATACCCTTCTCCCCTCCTGGACCCTACAAACAAAAATCAACCGTGATAAGCATTTGTTCTGACGGCAACAATTAGATGCACGAATACATGATTACTGGGCTCCCCGAAAGAGGGGCGACAATACAGACAGAAGAAAAAAAGGCAGACAGAAATACGAGAAAACGAAAATCTGAGAGCAACGGCTTTAAAATACTGTGGATAGTATATAGTACGTTTACATGTACAAACGGTTGAGAATTATTCCAGCTATTTTTGATTTGGTTTTAATCGTATCGTAAGGAATTACAAATTTAGTCGCCCCTTGCCCAAAAATTGTCGGATGAACTGGAGATCACGATCGTCAGTCCATCCGTTTGTCAGTTGTGTACCTTATACTACCAACCAGGCGTCAGATTCACCAAGCCCAAGTCAAGATATATCTTAAAGTATTGCTCCTTAACCAATAGGCTATTTTTATCAGTAACAGTAACGGATTAATATACCACACACATCACGTAGTTTCTAGTCGGTTTACAGTTCCTCTGTGGGGTGGCATCGGGCTCAGCCTGCAAAGGCGCTTCTGGTAGCCGCTATCAGCCATATTTGATCTCACCCACCCACCCAACCCACGCATGAATGTGAAAGACAGATACAGTGGTTTCAATAAGTTTTGAAATATCCGTCTAAGCTGACTAAAGTGGACGGCGACCTGATGAATTTTTTTAATAATTTGAGTGAAAATATGGACAAAGTAGGCGGCGGAAAGAGGTAAAAACTGACAAAGTAGGCGACGATTTTCACCGGTTGTTGGCTTCTAATGAAACCCCTGCAGATAACACTTAGAGATAGACAACCACACCGGAGAAATCTTAAGTGAGGGCGGCTTTGTGAATCTGGCTGAAGGGAGCAAAATGTAGCGATTAATAATACTAATAATAATAATAATAATAATAATAATAACAACAACAACAACAACAACAACAAAAAATATACAAATTAGCCAAGTGATGACGCTATACACTGAACCAAATTTGGATCAAATATGATGAAAAAAAGATATCTCAGCCAATTTGTATCATAAAGGTTTGAGCTTTACAGTTTTGTTACCATGGCAACATACTGGGTTCCAGACCTCCCCAATATTAAAGGCTTTTCTGGCCACCTTTAGCGTTCCATTTTGATATTTACTAATGGTGCGTCACATGCATGATCCAGCAAGCATATAAATATGTTAGCTCGAGTTCGTGGCCTCATCACTAAAATATTGAAATCAAGTGGGTGGGGCCTGGAAAAGAGTGAGTTGCCACGGGAACAGAATTTTTTACAGCCGTAGGTGTGTTTCCTGTAGAACTATTAGCCTACCAAGTTTCAATGGTCTGTGCTGCAAATTGACAGAGATAGCTTTATTTATATACTTGATATAATATTGGGTTGAGTGTATGACGTCATCAGTAATCTTACTTGCATATTTTACACATTTTTCAAACTTAAATATCTCCGGAACTAATGCAGATATTTGCAAACGGTAAGCGGCAATTTTATTCTTTCATGGACTTCTATGTGATACACATAAAATATCAAGGGGTAAAAATTTGATCATAGTACCACTTTAAAAATTACAAACATTGTTGAAAAATCCTATAAGAAGTGCTAAACTAAGTTAAAGTGCCTATGAAATGAAAAATAATTGCTGTTCATTTGAAAGGCTTTTCAAAATACAGAAGAATGTCGTTTTTCTTTTTGGAATATCTTTTTTTGATCTAGAGATATTAACGTTTTTGTATTATGCAAATTAGGAAAGTGATGACGTCATAAACTGTGCAACAAAAATGGTAAAATGCTGAATCAATGATATCTCTAGAAATATTGGAGCAGTGTTCTTCAAACTTGGCACCAGAAATATACACCACAAAAGAAACAAAATGACACGTGTGGTGCTGTTGCCATGACAACAGCTTTACCGCTGGTCCTGTCTTAATTAGAAATGAAATTCCCAGTTTTTGTCTTAATCAAGTATCATCCACCCCCAGCAATCTAATGAGGAGAGATTACACAATATTAGAACCATGTCTGTTTCGAGCAGGACCCTCTGTCCCACTTAAAAGGGTTGTAAATGGGGATATTTGGTTTTTGACAGAAAGAGACTGGAGCCAAGAGAGTTGCCATGGCAATGGCACCACACGTGTCATTTTGTTTCGTTCGTGATCTACATTTCTGGTGCCAAGTTTGAAGATCACCGCTCCGATATTTCTAGAGATATTCTTGATTCAGTATTTTAACATTTCAGTTGCACAGTTTATGACGTCATCACTTTCCTAATTTGCATAATACAAAAACGTTAATATCTCTAGAACGAAAAAAGGTATTCCAAAAAGGAAAACGCCATTCATCTTTATTTTGAAAAGCCTTTCAAATAAGCAGCAATTATTTTTCATTTCATAGGCACTTTAAGAAATTTCTAATATACAATAGCAGACTATTTAAAGTAGTGGCCTGCTTAGCCTCCGCTGACAGACTGTTCCACGTTACTGCGCCCCTACAACGAAAAGTCTTCTTGAGGGCCTCAGTGTTCGGCTGCGGAATAAACAGGTTATGTTGAGCACCTCGAAGATTATGTCTGTGGATGGTATTAACGCTGGCGAATTTATCTGACAGGTATTCGGGTACAAGGCTATTTACAGTATTGTATTCAAATGCGTGTTAGCATACGTGAAAATGGAACGAAGAATAAAAATATAAAGCTTACCGGTAGACCAGTGAAACCGTCCGGCCCCTGCTCCCCCTCAGGACCCGTGTCACCCTAAAAACATAAAAAAATAATCACGGTGAATTGCCTTGTTTCCAGTTTTCCTTCATTTACCGTATTACCCTGTTCAGATTGAAACATGCCACAAGCCAACGGTTCCTGATAATTCAAACCCTTGTAATTGAAAACTATCCGGCCTTAGTATAAATCTACTAGCGTTCTATCACGAATGCCGTTCTCTGATTGGCTACGCTACTCGTTATCTATTCTGTGAAAGATAGTGAGTAGCGATTGTCAACAAAATGCCGGCCGCTTCTTCGCGTTTTCGAAGTGTCTACGAGGAGGATTTAGACAATTGACTTGTTTAGTTTTGAACGACTAGTAGATTTATACTAAAACAATTAGATTATTCGCTCTCGATTTCTATCCGTGATAGCTGATTCGGGCTGCGCCCTCATCAGCTATCACGCGATAGAAATCGAGAGCGAATAATCTAATTGTTAAATAGTTTTTACTTGTTTAACCAATTGTTAAACTTTGTTTACGGTTTCATCTAAAATGGAAACTGTTCCGTCCTTTACCTTAACCCTTAAAAAACATTTTTTTTTTCAACTGGATGATTCTCAAAGTCCTTGTTATGTAGTCATCTGGCAGAAAGTGATTATAACTATATACCATTTTTAACAACATAGAGAGCCCTTGCCATAAATACTGGTTAGTAGATGGACATCAAATGTGGTGTTTTTCTAACCCTCAAACCACGCTGTGGCTGGAGAATTCAAAATTCAAGCTGAGAGCGAATTGTATACTAAATAGAACGTCATATCTCCCTTATGATGCTTATTTACATTCTTTAGGGTGGTTTTCTCATTATACGCGGTGGTTACATCATTATATAAGCACGGAAAGTTATCGGTCTTCCGCGAAAGATAATTTGCATTAAAACTGTTAGTGTTAAAAAAGCAGCTGTCAGAAACGCACGTATTGATTAATTAATTAATTAATTAATTAAGTGAAGATGCACAAAGCAGATGTCATCCAAACCTTTTCTCCTTGAGGCCCTGGGTCGCCGTTGTGTCCGGGATCACCTGAGGGTCCCTAGGTAAGAGAACACAAACAGAGGGTTTATTAAGTTAAGTTCGATATGAATCTATGGAGATTTGAATAACCAAACTGGCCTATAACAGCTGGAATCTACCGGGCAAAGGGGCACACCAGATACAACCTGATGAAAGACTGTCATGGAGGAGATGGGTATAAGTTAGGAAGAGGCCAAGTAAGATGCCCAGCACGGACCAGAGGGATATAAAAACACGAGGACTAAGCCCATCACAAAAAGACTGGAACAACCGATCAGGAGCCAGCCACCGCTTGCGGCTAAACACAAGTTCAAAGGGCTCCTGTGAGAAAACAGAGAAAGAGTGTTCAAATATTTTACCAGAAGGGACAAGTGAAAGAAGAACAGTTTAATGTCGCCGGAAGTACACTAGCTCTAAAGAAACCGGCACTAAAAGCATCGGAGAGGTTTTGAATGCTGTATATTCAGTGTGGCTTGTTGAAGGTCACAGCTCAACTTAAACAAGAGGATAAGCGAGCTTCAACACTGTGTTTTGAGGATCAGAAAATCAGTTAAACTCAAACGTTCTTGGTAGAAAGAAAACAAGTATATTTTGGGTTTGTATCGACTGACGCGACCGGAAAAAATACTACTGCTTACCAGTCTTCCACTCAAACCTTGGCGACCTGGTGATCCGACGATACCGCGCTCACCCTGGGGAGAGGTATGGTGACACTTAAAAAGGATCACTGTTTCTTTAATGACAAAACAACAATAACAATAATAAGCAATAATAACAATGATAATGATAATGGTAACAACAATAATGGAAAAAAACTTTATTAGAAATACATAATAATAATGATAATGACAATGACAATTATCATGATAATGATAATGATAATGATAATGACAATTATCATGATAATGATAATGATAATGAAAATTATCATAATAATAATAATAATGATAATGACAATGACAATGACAATGATAATGATAATGACAATGATAATGACAATGACAATGACAATGATAATGACAATGATAATGACAATGACAATGATAATGATAATGATAACAACAACTTCAACAAAGACGAAGACGACAAGCAAAAACAACAAAATTGACAATTTACCATGTAAGATTGATATTTTCCATAAGGATAGAATGGACAAAAGTACTTTGCAACCATTTATACCTTTTCTCCCTTGGTTCCTTGTGGCCCGCGTACTCCTTTTGCACCTTCCGCTCCCTAAATAAGAGTTTGATTTAAGGTAAGTGTAATCGAATGCCATGTGACCCAGCAGGTGTTACGTTGATTTCCCATTATCTTTCCAGTCTGTCTGTCGACATGACAGATACATTCTGGTTAAGATTTCTAGCCCTGGCATATAGCCGCTGGCGTCCTTCCAAACGTGATAAGCGAACGAACGCTTCTGTGGCGACAGAGCTAAGAAGAAAACCCCAAACAAACAAAACGACAGCATAAACAATACCATAACCCCCCCCCCCCCCCCCCCCCACATCCGGGAAGAGAAATAAAGAAAAGGAAAGAAACAAACTGTCTACGAACGGGAATCGATGGAGCACTATGATTGATCAACAGCCCATCAATCAAAGCTCTCGCTTCCTATTTCTCATCAGCAGGTAAGGAGACTAATTAGTACCCTAAACTAACCGTGAATGCGACCCCACGGGTTTTGCCGACTACTTGAAAGCGATGCATAAAGGAGAAAATCCAAGAGAGGGTTGTTTTCTTGTCAACTTACAGTGTTTCCTTGCAGTCCCCGGTCACCATCACCACCATCTTCTCCTGAGTTACCCTATTAACAGGAAAAACCAGTTAAACAAGTCTTAAGCTTAAGATCAGTAAGGCACTGAGGTACGGCCAACTTTACCTCACTTCCTACTGGTCCGCGGTCTCCTGGAGGACCTTTCGGTCCAGGCCCTCCTCGTGGTCCTTGTGCGCCATCACTTCCAGCCGCTCCAGGGAGACCTCCTTCACCCTGTTACACGAAGATAGCAAATTTGACCATCAAAACGAAACAACACCAAATCTGACAAGCACTCCTTCAATTGTTTCTGAATTTGCAACAAAGGAAATAGGACACGTCTGCACGCAGACTACTATTGTAGCTTTTGTGCTATAAATACTACCGAGGGTAATAACTGGTAATAATCAAAGATTAGTAAAGTGCGTTCGGTCTCTAGTAAAAGTTTTTTTTATTGTATTGATTGCGTAGAAATATTCAGGGAAAGTGGAGTGTGGGCTGCTTTCAGTCAGTGTCATAAACCAGTTGCAAAGTTGAACACAACAATAAGTTTTAATAGTTCAACATCTTAGCAATGTACTTGATACAATGGCAGTGGGGCTTACTGTACAATGGAACATCAAGCAAAACTGGAAGCCATTAGCTTCTACTTGCGTTTTCGTCACAACTGTATCCACAAATTTTGCCGTTACATTAAATACACAACAGAAAGAACCTGAAAACACTGACCAACCCCGGCCAAAGATTATTAATTATAACTTCTGTGCTCTGAACTTCTGTGCTCTGATCAGGTAACCAGTAACAGAACTGAACTGTTATTTTACAGTGTAACGCCTCCTTGGATACAAACGATCAGTGTTGCACTAAAATAGCTGCTAATATATTATTGCCTCCTGTGTGAATACTGGGGAAACCTAACAGTAGCAAACAAACACACCCTACCCTCTCCTCAATAAAAGCAAAACGCAAACTGCGGTGATAAACATTTGCATAAAATGCATTTCTCTCTTCTACAACATACATCTTCAGGAGTCTCCATTGATCCGAGACTTAAAACCTGCCTTAAATGAAAACGTTGGCTGTGAGAAACTTTATCTTATTAACTTTGTTAGTTTCTCACTACTCAGTGAGACGTTTGTTATTCTATATTTACTAGTTTCCAGTCTCTTGCTATGTACATTTAAATTGTAATTCATTTGTCAACGAAAAAACGATCATTTCTGAAGATGTATGTTGTAGCATACGAAACGTCATTTTTTTTTTATGAGAAATGCATTTTATGTAAATGTTTATCAGCGCAGTTTGCGTTTGGTTTTTATTGAAGCTGAAATGGCCCAAGACAAAGAATTTTTACGATACCCTCTCCTCCCTCTTCAAAAAAGCGGAGAGAGACGTTTTTGTTGACTCACCTTACTGCCCCGCTCCCCTGGGGCGCCAGGCGAACCAGGCAGGCCAGGTGTTCCCTGAAAAAATACACACAAACAAACGTTAATTTTGAGGCTCCTTTAACCTCACGGCTTAACAGTCTCCATAGATCAGTTTCGTTTCATAACGGACGGAATGTTAAGATTTGCTCTTCCCTCTCCTACGTTCCGTAGCCCATACTGGAACTGCTCACAGTGTAGATGTTCAGCCCTGTCAAACCTATTTGGAGCAGAAGGCGGGATAAAAGGAGAAGAAGGCAGCAAGGGCCTTCTAGGGGGATCAGGGAACATTCAACCCCCCACCCCCAAAAGTTAAAGAAAATAACCGCTTCATCTAATTCCAACTGGGGAGCTTTAGGGCTTAACACCGCTCCACTTTGGCAGCTTGTTATTTCAATCGCCATTTCCCACCAAAAATTTGCGCGGGAAAAGCAAAGGTATTAATCAAGTATTTCTTATTAACTACGTTAAGTGTCGAGTAGGCGGCAACCACTTCGCTATATGCGGCAGAGTCGCCGACCGCCGGCACCTTTTGACTGGCTGGGTGATACACCATAAACATACATACATTATACGTACTTAATTATCCCCTCTCCATAGGGGCTTTTCAGGGATAATTTACAACACTGGCCGAGGGGCTTTACCAGACTCCTTGTGCAGTTTACAATTAATCAAGTAACTAATGAGTGCCCCGTAATGTGAATTTCGAATTAGGACAAACACCGCACGGTAGCCCGGTAGCCCGGTGCTCTACCAACTGAGCTAACCGGTCGGCGGTTTGTTGTGCGCGTATAGACCTCCCCTCCCCCTCCTCCTCTCCTAAAATGTTGCATCGACAAAGCTTCACACTTCAACACATCTTGGTGAAAGTCGTTAACACTTGACTAGTGTTCGTACTAGTTAAAAAGCAAGTTAACCTACATCTTGGCCACGGAATCCTGGCTTTCCGGGTGGACCAGGTGGTCCGTCATCTCCCTGTTGAAAAAGAGTATACACAGGTGATCTCTGAACCGAGTCTGTAATCTATTTTATTATATGACTGGCTCTCTCAGCAGTCAAGATGAATCAATTCTACTGCTGTGATTGGCTACCCGCGAGGTCAAGATCGAGTCATCTTGACCGCTCGGGATAGCCCGTTCGTCCCGCGTTTTACTGTCTTTTAATAGCGTCCTTTGAGTCATATAACAAATCCTTTATTGACCAAGCTTGTTCGGTCAAGATGGCGGGATATTAGCCTCGTTCTTTTTTTGCGTGTTTATGGACCTTGACTTCATCTCGGTTCATAAACACGCAAAAAAAGAACTTGGCCAATATCCCGCCATCTTGACCTCACGCTTAGCCAATAACCCATATTTCATAATCATCGACAATATTCACCGGAGTCCAGAGACAAGGTTAGGAAAATCCAACGACAAGTAAGGGAATCGTTAAACAGATTTTAATTAAGGCAGTTGCAACAGTTACCTTTAATGTCATTAACAATTGTAGTGGTAAAAATATTTCAAAATATTTGCAAAGACTGTTGGGGACATGAGGTGTAATAATGGACTACACAAGGAATGACAGCCATGCGCGGTACCCACCCTTTGTGAGACCTACAATAATTTAACAACCAGAAAGGGGCTTAATAAATACTGAAGAATAATCAGATTCTTATTTGGCGGATGGCCTTTTTAAGTGACTTAAAGGAGCACTGTCACCGGGATTTTTGCTGTTTTTGGCTCAATTTTGCCAAAATTTCTGCCTTTACCTGTTATCGTGCTAAAAACAAAATGTTCCAACAGAATCAGCAAGATGAATTCCAATGAAATTTTAGCAGGGAGAGCTAACCATAACAATTTTTTGGTGATTTTTCAGTGCATAACTTGAAATTTTGAAAAAACTGGCAAGGTTTTTTAAAATTTCAATCCATTTCCATCCTCGTCATCTTTGATGGAATACAGGAGTTTGTAGTATCAAAGCAGTACTACAGTCTTTGCCAGCAAAACTAGACCATTATTTTAAGGTTTCCACTAATGTATTGGCTGTCTTAACCTCTTTAAAGTGATGGTAGAATAGCGTGACACTGCCCCTTTAAGTGGCCATGTCATGGTTATTTGGATGTTTTAGAGGTCAAACTAAAAACCAAAATGCCCCTAGAACAACAACAAGAAAGATATCAAGCTATTTTCTCAAAGGGAAGCAAACCGTAATCTGTATTTGGCTGTATTTTTCCACAGCACAAGAGGAGAACTTGAAAAAGTTGGCCTAATTTTTCAGTTCAAGTTGCAATCCATTTCAATCCATGCGATCCTAAGTCAAGGAGGCTTATTTATCGTTTTGCTAAATTGATAAAATAACTTTAAACAAAACTAGACCATCATTTTGGGGTTTTGTTTGCCTTCAATATATTTTGAAGCTTTTCTAAGTAATAGTAAAAACTCGTGACATATGCTTTGGTTTTGCATTGCTTCGCTCTGTGATTGGCCGGGAAAACTCGTGCCACTTTCTCAACCAATGAGAAGAAAAACCAAATCCAACTGTGGTTTGCACGCGCGTATTTTCCCGCGCTTTACGCCGGTTACATGTAATTGCTTCGTACTCTGATTGGCTCATTGCACTGTTTTTGTCTGTTGTGATTGGTCAGAGTAATTTCTTTGGTTTTGGGTTTTACGACACTCAATTGAAAAGCGCTCTAATAAATGACAATCATAAATTATTGCATAAAAACACTCCGAGGCTTACGGGAGCTCCAGGACCACCATCAGTTCCAGTTTCACCAGGTGATCCAGGCAATCCCTGCAAAGCGAACAAAGAAGCATGTACAGTTGAATGTATAAGCACATTCATCATAACACCATATCAGTAAGCTTCATCGGGACCTTCAAATCCACTTCGGTAGTAAACAACAAACAACAATTTTGTTATTCACCAACAGAAAATTGTCACAACAGTTTCAAGGAAAATAGGAATGCCATTTTTTTTCTTTTAATGCAAAGAGTGACTGGCAAACAACTGCCTTCATGAGAAATCTTAATAGAATTGGTCCGTAGTCAAGCAAATTGCTTCGCAAAAAGGTGTGCTGAAAACCAGTCAAATTTTGACATTTTCTTTTAGTAACGGCTATAGTCTACTTTGAACTGAAAAAACGTGGGATTGTGAGTGCCGCGAGAGAGATACACCATTTTGCTAATGATCAGTTCCTGGTGAATTGTGGGTAGATCCAGTCCTTTGTGGGGACAAACAGCCATTTTAGGACGTAATTTGATATTGTAATTTTGACCGTTTGCCCCCACGAAGGACTGGATCTACCCACAATTCACCAGGAACTGATCATTAGCAAAATGGTGTATTGTGGGACTGTTTGGGGTGACGTGACTGTTTCCTCGCAACCCCACAATCCCTTGCGCGGCCACTTGGTCTTAGTCTTTTCCAAAGTGAGGTTCTGTGATAACTTACCCTTGGTCCTTTGCGACCAGGAGGTCCCTGTGCTCCCATTATTCCTTGTTGACCCTAACAAAAGGCAACGAGACAAAGTTCAGACTTCCCACATAAAAAAATGTTTGACCTTGAAATGATTGTGCGCAAACCGAACCACAACAACTCATGTACTGGAAAATAGCAATTTGATTGGTTTACTTACAGCTGCACCAACTTCTCCTCTCGTTCCAGGTTGGCCGGGAGGGCCTGGGGGTCCCTATGAAAAATAATAAGGAAAATAAGGGGCGCTTTCCTTTTACCGGTTGTTCCGGTGGTAAATCAAATGGAACAGACTTTTCCACTGGAGTTTTTTCGAAAAAAGGAAAACCTTCTGATGTATTCCTCTTTTCTCGTTTTTACCAGAATGATCGAAAAATCCTGAACCATCTGCGGCGTCCCACTAGTTCCATGCTTCTTGATGAATTAACGCGCGGTTTGGTGGTGTTTTGGTTAATACCCAGTCTCTTAAAGAGTAACTCAATGCAAAAGGAACACGCTCGTCCCGTTCCATTTCGATTGAGGAAAATTTGTCCTGTTCCTTTTAACAGACAATTCTCCCCGGTTTTGCCATTCAAATGCAAAGCGCCCAAGGATACACAACAAAGTCACAATACCAATGTATGCTTGGAGCAAGCAGCAGTGGTTCACACTGAATCAAACAACCCAAAAAAGTGAAATTTAAGATTTTTGCACACAAATATTTGCAGTTAGATTTGATCTCAACTGATCCAGGATACTTTGCTGTTAGCTGAAAATAGCATCCTCGCAGCTGGAGCCTGAACTTCACTTTGAGTAATTATGTCAGTATGGGAGTCTTGGGAAGGCAATCGGCTGATTTAGTAAAGACAACGGGGACTTCATGACAACGGCGTGCGCAGATCTAAAAACCGACTTGACCAATGGCAGAGCAGCAATTTAGCACCGGAAGTCATGTTCAGTCCTTTCCGCGCGCTCTCGAGTCCTCAAATGACGTTCCCGTTCTGTTGCTAAACTAGCCTAATGACAAAACGACCTACTGGTGCTTTCTTTGGAACGGGATGAATTGAGGAACAAACCTACATCACCAATTGATAGCCACAGCTAATGAAGAGCGAGATCTAACAAATTTTTCATTCTTAAAAGCATGGTTCTCACTCGTTTGCCAGGCTCTCCTGTTTTGCCACGGGATCCCGGACTTCCATCTGTACCCTAAAAGGATCGATTACACAGAAACAGAATGTTACTTCAAAACAAAAAGCCTCAAAAGAGACTAAAATCTACTATTTGGCGCACTGAAACTATTGTACACATGGCTTGTAGACTGATTTCTATGGCGCAAATTAACATGTACATATGATCAAATGCGCTTTACAAACTATTAAGCAGAAACAAATAATTCAAAGGCAGGTCCCGTGTCCATACGTGTACTGATACCCGGGACATGTTACCGTAAAAGCTCTATTAAGCCCCCGGGGGGCTTATTAAATTTCAGGCCTCATTAACGTAGGGCTTATTAGAGAGGGTGGGGGAGGGGGGGGGGGTTATTTCAAATATAAAACACGCTGTTTTCGTCTACAAATATTTTTTGTACAAAACTCAAACAACTGCAGTGAAACTTAATTATTTAATAAAGAGCAGCAAACAGTATTATGTGTTTGAGTATATATATATGTTTAAAAACAAACCCACTGGGCCAAATTGGATTTCATAACAGGAAATAGGAGGGACTATTTACAAAATCTCGTGTCCTAAGGGAGGGGGGGGGGGGGCTTGTTAGAGATGGGGGCTGATTACAAAAACCGACTCCCAAACGGGGGGCTTATTAGAGAGGGGGGTTAACAGAGACGGGGGCTTAATAGAGCTTTTGCGGTACTCTGACCAGTATAAGCAAATCTCAGCACATGAAGGTAAGACTTACCGGCTGTCCTGTCATACCTCTCTGACCATCTGTTCCAGGTTCACCTGGATCACCCTGACAAGTTAAGAAAACATGCGTAAGACTTCACCCCTCAAACTAATATTAATTCTTCGCTGACTTGGAAAATTGGCCATTTCCGAATTACCAGTAGCCTCTTTTTCAACCCATTCAAACAATTCGTATTAAAATGAATTTAATTTGCATATGAATGAAAACTTATTTTCACATGAAAAGATGAGCACCAAGACTCGCTTTGAAAAGAAGGCCAAAAGGTAATTCAGAAATGGCCTGTTGAATGCAGACAACCATAGTTAACTGAATATGTACAAGGCCCTTCAATATCTCGAAAGTCAAAGGAATACCAAAAAATGGAATTGAAAAACTTTAGGACTCAGTTCTCAAATGCTGGGCCAACATTCTCACTTAATGTGCTTATGAAGTAAAGAAGTTGCTGTTCTAATATGATAGTTAACCATTTTCTGATTCTTAATATGTAGGTTTTAGGCAGTAAAACATTCACAACGCGGAATAAATCGAACAGAAAGTTTTAAATTTGGCGCCAAAGTGTCTCCATCTTGCGCGCGGCCAAACGATTGTATTACAAAGCTGTGACGAAGGAAATACTTCAGAAGACTCCAGTGCTGTGGCATTTCCAACGTCATCAGAATTGTCCAAAGCAAAGACTCGTTCCCAGTCCACGGGACACGATTTATTGAATTTTAAAGTTATTTGGAGTCTGAAAAAAAAATCGGCTTTAGTTGATTCTGACAAATTTATGTTTTCATTTCGTAATCAAGACACAACAAGCTTCACAGGCACTTTAAGTTAATCTGAATTTGTCATGATTTACATAAACTGCGTGTAAGGTTTATGTTTAAACTGGTAAAGCATGATCATGTAGTGGTGGCGGCAGTCCTGACGGGAGTACTTGACGCGACACTGGGGACCTTAAGCAACGACGACGACGACGACGACGGCAACGAAACGTCATTTCAAAATATAACTTCTCGTTTCTAATAACCCGGAGAAAAACCTCTCGGAGCAGAGTAGAGAACCAACAAACTCAGCCCACTTATGACGCCGAGTCCGGGAATCGAACCCGGGACACATTGGTGGAAGGCAAGCGCTCTCACCACTGCGCCAACCCTGTAACTCTTTCGCGATTATTCCAATTGAACGACGGCAAAGTAAGGAAAGAGAAAGAAAATTTACCGTCATGCGCTCACGTTCTCAAGAAAACATAAAATTTGATCATTTCACGTTGCAGTTTTGCTAAGGACGGCAACGAAATGTACCAAACTGCAAAACGTACGTGCAGAGCCATAAGATTGTTTTTGCTCATTAAGCCTATTGCCGTTAAGCTGTTACCGTCCTCGTTGCTTAAGGTCCCTACTGGCTGGCGTTCTAACAATCAGGGCTGTGCCCTAGCAGTGCCCGATGGCCTCTGGCAACTTAATTACGTTTGCCTTTGGGCGGCAAGGAAATCTTAGTTTTTGCACCAAATTTAAATAATGGGCACCCTGGATTTCAAAGCTTCAGAGCTGTGAGCTCCCAATTTTTTTTCTTAGAGCACAGTCTTGAACAATCTGAGCACAGTTATCATCAGAGTCAAGCAATGGAGACTTCAGCTCAAGCTGTTTAAGTGTCAGTCAATGTTACTCATAACAGTCCTCTTCAGAACTACACTCACTTTGACGATTGTGCTTTACCAAGTTATGATGTACAAAACCATCCCAATTTAACTTCTTTCATGCAAACTATCTGCAAACTACATGCGTATATATCATGCAAAATTATCCTGTATTTTGCCGTTTTTCAAACGTGTCCACCAGGAAACCTCTCATGAATTCCTGGGGCTTTACTCTAGCCAGAGTGCTCAAAAGACTCTTTATGAGTTTTAATACCTTAGCTCCATCTAATCCTCTTTCGCCATCTGGGCCTGGAGGTCCAACTGGGCCCTGTTGAATGAGAATGTGTAAAACTAGAGTTAGCTCATCGCTTGCACACGTTGTTAAGACATCACTCCGACCGCAACAAATTCCCTCACTTTTCAGAGTAGAAATGACCACCTTACAAAATAAGCAAAAGATTTGTCATTTCATACACGTGATGAACCAAAAATCAGCTACTTGCGCTTCTACACGCCTCTGTTGTGGCAAGCAAGCAAGTGGCTATCTTGGTCCCAAGGAAGTCTGCGTACAGGAGGTTTTCACTGTACTAAACATTTTAAATATTCCTTCTTTGTACATATAGTTAATAATTGGAATAATTTGCCATCTGAACATTTTCAAGAACAGACTCAGACGTCATTTTATGAGTGCTGCAGGCAATTTTTAAACTAATGAACTTTGCATTTTATACAGATGTAAATTTACGATTTTTATTATTAAGTTTTAGGAGACAAACTAGAAAGGGATAACCTGTTTTGTCTCCTTTTCACCTTTCAATTGATTTGAGAATTGTGAATAAAAAGACCTTTTATCGAAGCAAATTAACATGTGAAAAAACCACGAGGTCATGAAAACTTAAAGCGCATGGGCATTTCAAAGAGACACTTACTGTAAGACCAATAGGTCCTGGGGCTCCATTTTCACCAGGAGGTCCTTCTACACCCTGGTGACAGTGAGAACATACAAATCCTTAGAAAACGTTCACAGTCACCAAACAAAACGTACTATATTAATAAAGGAATTGTGATACTCTACACAAAGTTTTGAATCACACCATTAATTCTTCGCAACGGCTACAATAGTACTCTCCACTGGCAAATGTGACAAACATCAGCCCAGGTTAATCGAGAATGGCAAATTACACCACACAGTTGTATCTTTTAAACATGACCAAAAGTAACTGGATCCAATCCTTGATTCTGTAGTCTCCTACGCAGACATTCTTTGGGCTCATCACGTGTTCCTTCCCCCACGTTGAAGGCGTGACAAGCCCAAAGACGTCTGCATGGGAGGCTATTTCAAACTCAGTGCGTGTTAGAGCAGTTTTCAATTGAGTGTCGAAAGTAATTATGGTTTTGCTTTGGTTTTGCATTGCTTCGCTCTGTGATTGGCCAGGAAAACTCGCGCCACTTTCTCAACCAATGAAAACCAAAACCAAAACCAATCGTGACTTGCACGCGCGTATTTTCCCGCGCTTGACGCCGGTTACATGTAATTGCTTCGCATTCTGATTGGCTCATTGCACTGCTTACTTCTGTTGTGATTGGTCAGAGTAATTGCTTCGGTTTTGGTTTTACGACAGTCAATTGAAAAGCGCTCTAATTAACCATCATGTGAAACTGCCTGAACTAAACTAGACTACATAAAAAACAAAAAGAACAGTAACAATAATGATAATGATGACTTTATTTACAGCTTTTCTACTTGGTGGCTCATTGCCTGTAAATATTATTAATATGTCAGAAAATACAACTTAAGAATTAGGAAATATTAATCAATTTATTTTAAAAAACTCATCTATAATTTATGAAGGAAATACAAAATAAATTAATTTTTAATGAGTGTCTTTATATCTGATAAAGACACAGCTAAATTTTACATCCGATTTTCTAGGTCAAAATAAACCAAAATCTAAATTTCAGTCTAAGAATAGATAAATGTACAGGAAAGCTTTTTAAGCCGTTCAATAAATTCGCAATTCGTGTTTTATCGAGTCCTAAAACACTCGGCTGTGCCACATGTTTTAAGCTTGATAAAACACTTCTGCTCATTTATTAAACATAACATAAACAATATAACAAAAACGAGAAAAAGATTCCAAACTAAAAGAACTTACTGCTTACAAGTCTGAAGTAATCTACTTACAATAGTTCCAATAGCACCAGGTGCTCCGATGGAACCAGGTAGTCCGCGAGGGCCCTACAAACACACCAAGGTTGTTAACTTAAACCCTCACATATTGAGTGTTCTTTAAAGGGAACCTTCACTCTTACAACAAATTCATGCTAAATTGTTGGAAATAATTACTAGCTTCCAAGTTTTGTTTTGAAACGTGGATATAACATTTACGTGTACAAAAAAACCTGAAATCATTATCGCCTATTTTCGCTTTCATATTTCCCAGGCACGGCCATTTTTGGTTTTGTGACGTGTAATGGTTGTAGCTATTGTCAGGAAGCAAATAAAGCAGCAAATCCTTTGAGTTAAACAATAGGGCAGCCATTACACGTTATCAAATCCAAAAATGGCCGTGCCCGGAAATTTTGAAGGCGAAAACAGGCGATGATGCTATCTTTTTTTTGTACACTTAAATGCTATATCCACGTTTTAAAACAAAATTTGAAATCTAGTAATTATTGCCTACAATTTAGCGTCAATTTGTTGTAAGAGCGGAGTTTCCCTTTAAAGATAGTAGGCTGATTTAGCAAAGACAACGTGACGACTATGACGATGGCGCATGCAGATCTGAAAACCAACTTGACCAATGGCAGAGCAGCAATTTGAGCACCGGAAGTCGTGTTCAGTCCTTTCCGCGCGCTCTCGCGTCCTCCGCAATTGACGTTCCTGTTCTGTTGCTAAATTAGGCTAGTGTTGACATAGCAACTGAGTACAGTCATAATTTAAGACTTGAAGCTGATCAAGAAACTAATAAAAGTGATGATGACGATGATGATGAGAATATTTATTCAGCTCCAGATTCCCACAACATGAAATGCATTTTGCAGAGTGTTAAAAAAGGAAAGTCAAACTGCAATTCAATGCCAGAAGAACCCTTGGAAAATCAAAGAAAGTTGGTTTCCAATACAACCAGGTTGTATAGACTAATATCACGCTTGTTGTGAACAATAGATTTTCCCGTCCAGCCTCGTCCACAAAACGAGCAATCACAAAGGATCTTAAATCAGCCATATACCCTTATATACCCTTTTTTGACCTACGGAATAATTATTTGGGGAAATACCTATAAGACCATTCTTCAGCCAATTTTCATTCTACAAAAAAAAGCAATGCGAATAATTACTTTCTCCAGATTCGATGAGCACTCTAGTCCTTTCTTTAAATCTCTTGAAATTATAAAATTTTTGGACCTAGTAACTTTTTATTTAGCCATCTTTATGTACAAATAACATAATCAACTATTACCACCTGTCTTTATTTCTTTTTTCACTAAAATAACACAGATTCGTAACTATAATACAAGGCTTGCTGCAAAACAGTCTTATTATCTCCCAAAAGCAAGAACAAATTATGGAATATTCAATATTAGATTTCAAGGTCCATCAGTATGGAATTCCATTGACGAAGATATTAAATCATCTCCATTGTCTTTATTTAAAAAGAAAATGAAACAGCACTTTATCAAAGATTACTAGACATCTGTACATCGATCTTGTAATTCCAAGATAAGTAATGGTAATAGGACTGAGTGGAGCACAATT
Organism: Pachyseris speciosa; assembly: GCA_016490735.1. Lineage (NCBI taxonomy): Eukaryota > Metazoa > Cnidaria > Anthozoa > Scleractinia > Pachyseridae > Pachyseris > Pachyseris speciosa. Next base: position 127,882 of record JAEMWC010001400.1, on the reverse strand, counting down.
CAGGGAGTAATCGGGTGAGTGATTTCAAATTGGCCGAGCGCGTAGCGCGAGGCTGATTTGAAATTACGAGCACGATTACCCCTGAATTGTACGACACGAAGTCCAATTACCAATTAATTGTGTCAATAACAAAATGCGAGAAACTCTAGAGGTCAACTTTCTAAATTGTAAAATGTATATTTGTACAAAATAACCATGGTTGCTATTTTACAGAGCGCGAAGATTGACAACTGACATGACATGGCAGCTACTGCTCAACATACCCAAATAAGGTAACTGTCCGATTTGGCCTTTACGATTACAGGTATTTGTAATCGGACAGCTCAAATCGCACAGTTTGGACCTGAAGCAGCCAATTAAGACACAAATAAAGGCTGTTAAGAACCAATCACATTCGAGCATTTTGTTATTGACACAATTAGAAATAATACTGTTTTGCAATATAAGAATTGTAGTCATTTTAATATATTGGTAGTTTACGTAACTCTGTTTATCTCTATTTTTTGTGTATTTATGTCTGTTTGTTCTTGTGTCTCTGACCTAAACATTTAATCATCTTTTCTTTTCACTGACTGCCTGGCATTTTTAACTTTTAGGTTATTTCGGGAAGCCAGCACGCCTATCATCTGCTGTATTATTATTATTTTTTTTATGTTGTAGTAATTATGGGGTGATATAAGGTATAAAGTATTGTGAAGTCCAATGGGAGCTAGAACTCATCCTGATAACGAGTCTGGACGGGCAAACTCTATTGTTCATCAGAAATGTGATATCGGTCTATTGGAACCAGCAATGACATATAAAAGAAACCAATATTGCCATTGTGCAGTACTTGATGAAGGAGGAATTTGAATCAGCTATCATACTTTGGCATACCATAGTAATTGTAATAATTGTAATCATAGTTGCAGTTGTTTAAGAGTCCTGAACTGACGACGTCACAAAAACTAAATTTGTGTTATATTATTTGATATGTTTGAAAATTCAGAAAGAACACGATAAAAAAAGCCCACCTTGCCAAAAATTGTGTCATTTTCTTACAGTTTGAGAGGGAGTTATTAGCACCGTTACGCTCCGCTGACTCCATACAAATCCCTCTAAATTTTACTTGGTTCATGTTATGAGCCAATTTTTTTAAATTTCAATTTTGCCAATTTGCCTTTACATGCTGATTTTAGGCAAGTTAGCATTTTTCATCTTGCTCTTTATGAAAATCTCAACAAATCCCATAATTTCAAAAATTCAGATATTTGTGACGTCACACTTCAGGACTCTATTGTTATGAATAGCGTTGACTTACAAGTGGTCCAATATCTCCTTCTGGTCCTGGGTCACCAATGTCTCCAGGAGCACCCTAACAAATGAAGAAAAAAACAAACAAAAAAACAAGACAGAGGTTCAGTGTTCTGTGAACTGTAAGTCAATTCGCCAAACTTTTTGATCACCTTGCACGGCTGTCTATGGCCTACCCACTATCAAATAAACTCTAAATTAAAAAGCTGAGATTTATAAACAAATGGCACCGCTGAAAGCATTAATTTTTTTAACTATAAGTCTAAGAATTTAGAGAGTTGTATCAATAATTAAGGTTCAATAATGTGAACTAATTTTGTCATGATGCTTAAATTGTTTTTGGTAATGGTTTACTTTCATGTATGCACAGACAACTAACAAAAACACTGAGCTAGTATAAGAGGCATCCACTGTCAGTAATCTGTCCGCTGAGAGTTTACTGACAGTTGGTTGTGACAGATTTGTGGAGGAGCTTCTCTTCAATTTTACCAAACTATTTGTATAAATTATTCACATTTCTCAGTACGCAAATTATGCACATGTCATTGGCTTCCCCGTGGGGTCGACCCCCGGGCCTACCAGGGAGATATGTGGGGGAATACAAGGAGATGGACGGGATTCTTTGCCCGAGGATAGGGGAAAATCTTGACATTGTTCTACGGTCAAAGATTAGGGGGTGGGGGAATTCACAAGTTTGAAAAGGACGTCATGGGAATTTTCAGCGAGAGAACCTAACCCAGGGGACTTTGTCTTGAGAGATTCCCCTACCCCCCAGGGAAATTACTCAAGTTTGCTTGACTGATTTTACAATCCCCCTGGTTAGCCCGGGGTCGACCCCATGGGGAAGCCAATGACATGTACATTATTTCAATGGATGCTTATTATACTCACAGAGTTAGTGTGTTACTTTTGGTAGTTACATTGACAATGATGTCAAAATGACACAGAAACACCAACTTAATTTTTTGTTTTTTTTTTTGCTTTAGTTTTTGCTTGTAAGTGCCCACAGGGAGCAGAGGAGTCCTATTTGAACGTATTTCCAGTTAAAATCGCCGTTGCAGCGCAAATTGATCTTCTTGGTTAGACTCACCATACGTACGTGATCAGACAACAAACAAACGATCGTGTTACGCCGCTGTAACTGTCAACGCTGCTGTTGAAATCTTATCTGCAAACATTAATGACTGTGGGCTTTTCACTAGTGGTGACTAACAACTCTTAGCACTTCGTGCCTCGTATGGAAAGCTTTGCTTTCTGGAATCGTCACCCAAAGGGCGACGGCCAATGTCATGGATAGGCTTTCAACAGCAGCGTGACAGCAGCGTAACACGATCGCTTGTAAGTGGTTTGATCACGTATGGTGATTCAACCGACAACATCAATTTTAACTGGAAATACAGTCAAATATGACTCCTCTGCTCCCTGTGGAGTGCCTAAGTTCTTGAAACGTAATTAGAAATCAAATGCAAACAGTTCACATTGTACCAACACCAACCTGTTCTCCCTGATCACCCATCTGTCCTGGTGGGCCAGGCGGACCAGTCGCTCCCTACGAAAAATACCACCACTCATTGGAATTTTGTACAATTCAGTTCTGTCTAGGGTCATTTCAAACACATTCAGATGCAAATTCATAATATGGTGAACTCCCTCAATGTGGACATCCTAGTAAGGTGGCAACCTTTGCCTGGCTATGGCTGAACTGCCTCATAATGTACTCTCTGTAATGAAACTCCCTCTAAAGAAACTAAGAGCTGGTCTCAAAGTGCCCACTGTATTAAAATACATGTAATATTATACATGCATTATGCCCGCTGAAGGTTGCTCAATCATCATCATCATCATTATTGATTCACATCCACTCATCATCACCATCATCATCATCATTATTATTATTGATTCACTCCACTCATCATCATCATCATTATTATTATTGATTCACTCCACTCATCATCATCATCATCATCATCATTATTATTATTGATTCACTCCACTCATCATCATTATTATTATTGATTCACTCCACTATATATAATGTACAATATAAGGTCAGTAAAGGAATACCGTAATAAGAACTGTTAATAGCAGAGAAAGGGCAAGATATAGTTAACTAATTAGATGCCCTGCGTTGCCTTAAACATGTTTAAGATTGAGAGTAAGTAGATAAAAATAGAACAAAGTACACACACTAAATTTAAAGACAAAGAAATCTTATAAACTGGTGGAGATAATGAAGGTGTTGATGAACATTATGTATTTCGACTATGGACTCACATCTGCGCCATTTTCACCAGGTGACCCTGACGGACCAGGAGGCCCACGTGGACCCTGTAGATTAAATTGCAAGTTGGTCACGCTATTAATGACAAATCAGTAAACAATCATTTTTATAAAGTATATCATTTATATTTAGTACATTGTGAGTTATGTATGCACATGGGAATTTTTAAGAACACAAGAAGTGCCTAGAGAACGGCAAGTGCTTCTTGCACTTCTTGAGTTTAACAAAGGCCAGACACAAATGACACACTGACCGTGCTAAAGAATTACAAAGATCTCAACCAAATAGCAATCTGAGACTTTACTCACAGAAACACCAGAGTCACCAGGGACACCTGGTGTCCCAGCCTGTCCTAGGCTACCCTGTAAGGTGAAGAATGATTGAAAAAAAATTATAATGAATACATGGAGTCATAAGAGCAAAACAAGAAATCTTTATTGGTAATCATTCCATTAAAATTTTAAAGTAAAGTTGAAAAATTAATGTGAACATCTTCCAATGATGACTGCTTCTCAAAATATAATTTTCATCTCTGCCTGACTGTTGGCTGATCACAGCATCCAGTCAGTTTTTTCCTTTCAAGCTGATTGTGCAGCTTGAGAAACAACTGTTCATTAGTGGAAAACAAACCCATTTTGGACTGAGGGGATTAGTTTCTAAAGAAACTGTGGCGCTGCGTCGGTGGGGGAGTGAAACACAAAAATTTGGTTTATCAATGGAGTTGATAATGTAAATTGACCACCGTACAGGGATTCGATTAGCTGACGTTTCGAGCGTTAGCCCTTCGTCGGATTCGCTCCGACAAAGGGCTAACGCTCGAAACGTCAGTAATCAAATCCCTGTACAGTGGTCAATTTACATTATCAACTCCGTGATAAACCAAATTTCCATTTTGGACTGCTTGCTTGTGTGTGTATGGTAGAATGGTAAATCATTAATTTATTGCGCACTAATAATCAGCTCCCATTCAGTGAAATAAGGGGATCAACGTCTTCACGATCCTAAACAAACAGAAGAAGGTACAGACGAAGTTGCTTTGCGTTTCTTTTCTTTTCTTTTTTTTGTTTACATGTCATTATTACAAGTTCTCCCTTTGGCCACTAAAACACTTGGCAAAATGCTTGGCCAAAAATATTGACTGATTCACTTGCTGGGACTGGACTAAACAGTCCAGATAATCAAAAATATGGTTATTAATGAGGCAAAATAAAACTGAATTAATTAGAAAATCGGACTTTTTTAATGCCATGGCATACTGTATCCAGGGGTTTCAATAAAATTTGAAGTAGGCAGAGTTGGAGTAGAGTAGGCAACAGTATGAAAGAAAAAATAAAGAATCGTTCTTTAATTACTTCAATTTAGGGCAAAAGTAGCCAACGTCTCTGATCAAAGTAGCCGATGCTTTTTGCCGGACGTCTGTGCTTATTGAAAACACTGTGTATCGTACAATAAATGAATATTATTTTCGTACATAACTTTGGTCTAAAATGTTCTCTCTGAAAGGAAACAAAGCTGTTTCAAATGCACTTTTCAATGCCGCCTAAATTAAAAAATATCATAATGAAAGTTTCTAGGGATCTTCGTCATGTCTTGTTAACAATTCTTGGAAATATCCAGGACCAGAGGTAATAGTATGGGCAATATAGGTTTGACTGTACTAAGTAAGGTGACATACTCTTGTTCCAGGTGCTCCAGTGGGGCCAGGTGGTCCAGGTGTTCCAGCATAACCCTGCAAAATAAAGTTGTCTGCGTGAGGAAAATTCTCCTTGAATTGCAATACCTACTGCTTTTTTGTGGGTACCAAACTCTTCAAGAATACGTTGGGCAAGTAAGGAAAGGTAAAAAGAAAAGTCAAACTTATTAACAATTATTCACCGAAGTGGAGGTAAATATCCACCACTTTCACCGACACTGAGGTGAATAATTGTTTTAGTATATACCACACAAGTTGAATAATTAGTGGACCAAAACATTACTTTATGCGCGACAATATACCAACCAGTGTTCGGAAATTGTAAAATCTTGCATGCCAGCTGCTCGGAGGTGAATAGTACTTGCTATTCACCTCTGAGTTAACCAATCAGAATGCGCGAAAAGCACTATTCACTTGTGTGGTATATACTCAATAATATTATTGCAAGAATCTTCTGTTCAAATTTGTTTTGGTTTTCAAATTTTTAATTAAAAGCAGTTTTTTTTAAGTTATGTTTTGGATTCATAAAGAAACATCCAAAAAAGAAGACTTGTAATCAAAATTAATTTCCTTCAATGAAGACTGCAAGATAAAGCTGAAAGCTTTGTTGGTAGTAAGCAGACATTTGAGTTTATACTGGTAGATCATAATTAATATTATATCCAGAGATCAAGAATAATTATAAATATGGTAATGGTAATTGTAATGTATTTATATACCGCTCATATCACATAGCCTCATGGTGGTTTACAATTCTTCTGTGGGGTAAGATCGGATGTCAGCATGTTAAGGCACCTGTGGTAGCTGCTATCAGTCCATATTTGATCTCACCCACCCACCCCACCCATGCATGAATGTGAAAGACTGATAAAATCAGAGACAGAGATAGATCAGTACACCAGGGACTACATCCCCTACTCTCTATAATTATATCCAGTCTTTGTTGAAAATGTTAAACCAATGACAAATTCAAACCCTAAAGGTGGCACAAAAAGAAGACTGCAGTTCACAACAGGAGTTCACATTGAATTATCGGTGTCTCTTACCCGCTTGCCATCCCTTCCTGTGTTTCCTCTTGGTCCAATAGGTCCGGGGTCACCCTGTTGAAGATAACGATTGAGTATTTATTTATTGTTTACTTTACTTCCACAAAAAGAATTTATTCATCTGTAGAAGGCACAGAGAAAGCATATTTGATATATATACTTAGATATATATAACTTATATATATATATATATATATAAAACTTATTGCGTTCGCAGAACGCAGTTCTTATCCAGACTTAATCGAGATTTTTGGACAATGGTTGGGTGGTTGGGTCTTGACAAGAGCTGCCCCTGCAATCTGCAAGCAATCTGCGGGGGCGAACAAGAATGACACCATCGGCAAGCCAACTCAAAAGCTTTCAAAATGGTGGCCGTCGGCGAGGAAGACGAAAGTGATATCTAAATGTCTTAAATGAACTGCTACAGCCTGGAAATGGCGAAAGTAAAAATGGCGGCGATACAACTACAATGAGTGGACAATTCATCAAGTAAAAGCGGAATTGAATCGACGAAATGTTTTGAAGACAAGACCTGTTTGATCGAGTTGTTGAACACGATGAAATTGGGGTTCTGCCAGAGACCTCTGCTAGCAGGGAAGGTTCTTTGTGGCGAGGATTGCCGATTGAAGTGGATGATCTGCCACCTTACCTCTCAAGAAACGACCTCGACTGAAATTTGTTATATCAGGATAAACAAATGTCTGAGAAATATTTTGTACACCTTTTTACACCATGGATCGGTCATTTTGATTTCGTCACTGAAACAAACAAATATGCCATGCGAAGGAACATACCATGTTGGGTCAGAACAAGTCCTGAGGAGCTGAAGGAATGTCTGGGGATTACTGTCTGGATAAAGCTCAAACAATTGCCGATTTCTACAATAATTTGTTGTTGCTGCTACAACTATTTTCAGGAGACTATGTTTTAATATCGTGTTAGTCAAAGTTGATATTTTTTAGGCTTTCCAAGATGCTGTCAATGTGCTTTTAGTGTTCAAAGATCATCATGGACCACATGGCCCTCCATATGTTGGTTTTAGGGTTAACATACCAAACCTACCAATACTCGAACGCACTTTCTAATCTATGATTACTACTAGTATAACTTATTTTTTTTCTTCGGATTTAGATATAGCATACATGACGCTAGTTTCTCCGAATGAGATAACAAATACAGCATGTAACTAACTAACTAGCTAAATAAATAAATACATCAAGTGAAACAATATAGGAACGTTGGGGAGCAGAGTTGGTGCAGTGGTGAGAGTGCACGCCTCCCACCAATGTGTCCCGGGTTCGATTCCCGGACTCGGCGTCATAAGTGGGCTGAGTTTGTTGGTTCTCTACTATGCTCCAAGAGGTTTTTCTCCGGGTACTCCGGTTTTCCCCTCTCGCCAAAAACCAACATTTGATTTGATTTGATTTACTTAGTCTGAGTTGATTTGATTTAGTCTCCCCAATTAGTAGAGCATCTGTGCTCGGCTAAATACATTTGAGACTTAGATAAAGTGATTATTATTATTATTATTATTTAACAATAAGAGTGTTTCAATTAAAGTATATCAATGTAGCAATGCCTTGGAAAATATACCGCTTTAAGCATGACCGTAACACAAAATAATTACCTGTACTTTATCTGAGATATATTCTGTTAACCCTTTCACCACCAAGGAGGACTTTTTAGATTTTACTCTGGCTAATGCCAGACTATTTGACTCCTCAAAGGGAGGCTTCTTGGTTGTGAAAGGGTTAAAAACTATCTCCTTAATCCTTTCCCCACCAAGGGGATTTAATAGATTTTACTCTGGCTATTAATAATGCCACACGATTTTACTCATCAAATGGAGGCCTCTTGGTGGTGAAAGGGTTAATAAACCTCGAGTACTTTTGAAAAGAATTCAGCCAGTATCTACGCCATTCAACATTGAACAATGGCATAGCATTGACCTTGACTCTTCAACCAAGTATTAATTTTTTTGCTTACTAATTTTTTGAGTACTATGTTATGCAATTTTCACTGTTTCTATTTTCCATGCTTGATGGTCAACAAAGTGGTATCACTTGTCGAGACTTATCGTCACATGCCTATTCACCTCCAACTACACTGCAACAGGGATTGCATGGTGATTCCGTGGTGATGATGTGCTCACGTACCTGTATGACTGTAAAGCTTCCATTTGGGGCCCAAAAAGCCCAGAAATATTTCATAGATTAACACTAGCAATCACCCAAATGATGAAACGGAGGGAATTTACAGTTCTCGCTTATCTCCATGTCATTTGTTCTTTTTATTTCTTTTGTGACTAGGGAGCCAAGGTTTTACAAGCCTCTTGGTTTCTTCTGGGCTCCCTGGCCAGCTTACTATTATTGTATTTAATTGCTTATTTTGAAATTTTTTTTTTTGGCTAAATAGAGTGCTTAAGTGTGACATCACAAATACTAGAATTATTGAAATTATAGGATTTGTTGAGATTTTCAGAAAGAGCAAGATGAAATGCAAACTTGCCAAAAATCAGCATTTAAAGGCAAATTGGCTCTGAGATATTAGCACCGTTATGCTCTGCTGACTTCATACAAATCCTTCCAAATTTGACTCAATTCATAATGTTATGAGCCAAGTGAAATTTAGAAGGATTTGTATGGAGTCAGCAGAGCATAACAACTCAAACAGTAAGAAAATACTGATTTTTGGCAAGAAGGTCTTTTTGATCATGTTCTTTCTGAATATCCGAACAAATCCCATAATTTCACACAAATTTAGTTTTTGTGATGTCATAAACTTCAGTGCTCTATAAAGAACTGAACTGAACTGATGACTTTCTTGCTATAGCTGATACTGTTCAGAGTCTCCAATAACACATAGAACACAAATAGAATGAAGTTTGACTCACCCTGTCTCCTTTGCTGCCCACAGCACCTGAGGAGCCAGGTGGTCCGGGGGGACCCTGCACAAATGACAAACAAGCAAGTCTATTAAAGCAGAGCTGACATTTTATCCTCTTATTTTCTCTGATGAAAAAAAAACAGCATGATGACTGAACCACAACACCTGGAAACCGCTGCTACTTTTTGAAAATCACTGCCTAGTTCAAAAATTAGTAAAAACCCTTAAATTCAAAGGCTAGGCTAGAAGAAACATTGTAATTTATTTTCATGTAAATCACTCTCAACTCAAAATGTTGTAACTATATACTGTATCATAACCAAGTGAAGTACAGGTGAGGTGCAGTCCTGAGAAGGACTGTTTGTGATGACATTGACTGATTTTTGACAACCTGAGCAGAAGACATAATCAAAGTCAAGTGATTTGTCAGTAGATGGTATAAATACTGTGCTCACTGATCTGATAGGTAAATGATAATGTGATGTTACAGGTCGTCTGTCAGTTAAGCCATGTTGTTATTGGCTGTGAAGACTGTAAACAGCAACTGGTGTGTTTCGATCTGTCTTTTGTTAGTCAAATATCCGTAGGTAGTGTGTTGTTAGTAAAATTATTAGTCGGTTTATCTATTGTTTGTCTGTTGTTGATATCATCAATACTGCGTACCGATGCTCCAGCATTGCCTGGTGAACCTTGAGGCCCCCTCTCACCACGCTCACCCTAAAATCCAATAAAATATTCTGTCAGCCATGGAGGAAATGTGTAATTAACTGGCAACCTGGCATTTTTTAACTATTTCAGGTGATTTCAAGCTGTCAGTTACCCTTACTTAATTATTACGTTATTGCTAATTGTGACTTAAGGTAATTTAAAAAAAAATAAGGGAATAAGGGATACATAAAGCTTTTATTCTTGTTGTTCTTGTAGCATAGACACTTTGAAATGCGAAGCAGCCACCATTTTGTTAACAACTGCTACTCACTATATTCAACAGAGTATACATTAAATATGTGACTGATCATCGCAGTTGTGAACACTACTTAAGCAGTAGTGAAAATAAAGCCTAAACAAAAATAGGTAGCCTAAGGGCTACATGTGTGGGATACCACAGTAGTTTATGCATAAAAAACCACAACTGATCGAGTAGCTAGAAGATTGGTTATAATGAATAAATAGGGCTGAAAAGTCCATTTAAACGTATAAAATGTACATGTAATTTCTCCACAGAATTGTTTCAGGACCTTCAGGGTAGTGATAGCAAGTCAAAATCAACATTCTGTTGAGGTCATTATTTAAACCACTGAGTGGAAAAATCAGTAGAATCACTTTACCGCTAGGAAATCTAAACTTGAAACCAGCACAATTCAACCAAATATTTGCTCGGATACAGCAAACATCATGAAGCATGCTTTCATTTGTCGTTTTCTCAACTTCCACCGGTTCATTTATAATTACAGACGGTATACAGCAATTGCAAACAGTTACCACAACCAGTTGCCATTTTCATCCCAAGAATTACTTGTTTTAAATTTCACTCACTTTGCCTTGCTGCTGCTTGCTGTTATAATACTTTAGACTTTAATCACAAAGCTCAGATAAACATGGATATGCAAATTGCTGTTTGGCTTTCAACTGCATGGCAATGTGAAATAAGCTCAAAAACTACTTTCTTGCTCACCTTAGAATAAGCGCTGTTGGTTAATGTTGACATTGTAGCAAAAATGTAAAACAAACTTCTTTTTAAGCTAGCAAAGAAATCACACAATGTTGCTCTGAAATATTCACTGATTGTGTGATCACATCCACAAATTGAAATATGATAACTCTGGTCACCTAGCACGTGACAAATCCGCTGCAGATAAAATATTTTCTATCGCTTTCTGTGAGCTTTTAATCAAGACCTCTGTTGAAGTACTCGACAAGAATTGTATTTGACTTTAATGAAAATGAATTTGTTTATATTCTGTGAAAGCCTTTCATCAGAAGGAGCGAAAGGTATGGTCAAAAAATCTTTCTCATCTCTCTTAGGTATGGCGTTGACAGTCAAAGTGGTCAAATTGTCTGACCACTTTTGAAGCGAATAAATTTAGTTCTCAGTCGAAGAGCTTCGGGAATTGTCGGTATAGGTGTATCCAGTCAAATGTTGTCATTCTCAGGCGAACAGCTTCGGGTAATAGTTGGAATGTTGCATGTTAGCTAGTTAGCTAGCAAGCTAGCTAGCTAGTGAGTTTACAGAGTCGATAGCAATAGTGTTGGATACCTGTGGTATCCCACACAAAAAAATTCAGGCTTGTACCCAGATGGCTTGTGAGCTCAGTCGGTAGAGCGCTGCACCGGTATCGCAGATCCCGTACAAGCCAGATTTTTTCAGACTGCTTAAGTAGTGTTCACAACTGCGATGATCAGTCACATATTAAATCATTAATCCGCAGTTCAAATATGTGATTTTCATATATTCATTCTCATAGAGTATACATTGATAGCAAGTAGCAAAACCAATAAGAGATAATCAAATGATAATAATAATAATAATAATAATAATAATAACTTATGACCAATAAATTGCCAAATTCAAGTCAAAATTGTCTTTCCCCAACCAGGTTCACAATTGGATATCAGTGAGGCAATTAATTCTAAATTGCTTGGGAAGGGTTGACCCTAAAATAAAAGCCCTTGATCTAAAGGCCAGTACACATGAAAGCATTTTGCTCCGGAGCATGCTCCAGGGTCATTTTGCACGACCAATGTACATGAGGGAGCATTTTCAAGTTTGCTCCATTTGTTCCTGGGTCTTGCTCCCAAATATTTAACCAGTTTAATATCATGAAGCATTTTGCAGGGTGGAAATTCTGCTCCTGAGGATCAATTATACCCATGAAATCATTGGTGCACACAAAGGAGCTTTGCTCCAGGAGCAAAACCCTTTGTGTGTGCCGGCCTCAAAAACCTTAAGTAAATTTGGTGAACCACTAACACCCTAGGTTCAGAAATGAAGACTGTCATCAGACTTACAGGGGTTCCATCTGCGCCATTTTCTCCAGGTTTTCCTTTTTCACCTTTTGGTCCAGCTTCACCAGGTTGGCCTCGCTCTCCTTGAGATCCTACAGGACCCTATTGTTTATAAAAAAAAGATAAAATGGGTTAGCTTTCTGGCAGATATCAATAGAAATATGTTATATGGTGAACAAGCTATATATTGCACTATCTTTTGTCACTTTTTATTAACTACTCTAAGAAAACTCCAGATCCACGCTAAATGTGGATTCCATTTTCCATTTTTTTTTTTTACAAAACAGAAAACCAGCCATGGCCTAATCAAACCTCACACAGTCACCCGTAGTTAATATTGATGCTTGTTAAAGAAAAGTTTGGGCTTCAGAAGTAAATGGGCTTCATTATGTTTATCAAGGCTCTTAAAAAATTATCAAACTAAATTAAAATATGGGAAAATTAATAGGAGTCTTATAGCCTGAGGAATTCAATATGTTATTGTTTGGATGCATAAATATTTTAATTTAACATTTCATATGTGGGGGTACTAACTTTGGCTTTGCATTCTCCTTCAAATTTCTGTTGCACTACAGCCTTGCAAAAAGCAAATCTTGGAAATTGAAGAATCAAATCAAAGGCTCTTGTAAGCCAACTCATGGATCCATCTCGCTGCGTTAAATGCAGTCTGCACTTTTGACTAGTAATGCAACCTCTTCCCCAGAGTCTATCGAACTCAAACTCAAAGAGAGCATTGTGTGACACCCCGAAAGGAGAAAGTTACCATGTTGACGTGTAAGACCTCAAGAAATCTAAAGCGATGTTACAGCATGGTAACTGATTTTTTGCCACAATATTGAGTTGTTTTCAAAATACTTTTTATACTTCTTGTAAATTAAATTTTAAGCCAACTGAGAATACAGACTTTCTGAACAAGATAGATGTTTTTGCTTGGAAAGGAATCAGTTATTTGTGATCCTGTCTTCAACAAGAATGCCTGTCTGCATGTAAGCGGTAAAATAAATGACATTTTTCTCCCAAAACAAACATGTTGCTTGAGAAAAAAAGGGTTTTTGGTAGAAAAGCTCTGCTGGTTACTTTGTTTATAGCCTCATGCTCAACGAACAAAGTGGCGAAAGAGGGACTGCTCTTAATCTATTGTTAGTACATTTTATATATACCGTATGCAGGACAACACACACTGGGCTCATGCGACAGGCGACTCAATTCACTGCTGAATGTTCCAATCGGCTTTGCTCAAACAAAGCAGTTTCTTTTCATCGTTGTCTAAAGGGCCTGAGGTTAGGAAATTTCTTATTTCCTTGCTTACAGTCGCAGGAAATATTAATTTATTATTTGCAAAAACCCGGAGGCATGCCTTCTGTTATATAAACATATATTTTTGGCATTATCTGATTGTTTTGAACTCAGCTTGAACTTTGACTGTGCCCTACAGTGTGTTCCCTACAGTGCTACAGCTGCAAGTAGTGGCATCAAAATAACTTGTTTTGAATATTAAGACATCCATTCCTCCCTTCTGCATTCTTCTTTCAGGTAACAAGAAAAATCTTCTATTGGTCAATGATAAGCCACGGTCATCGCTGATATTTAATCATCACTTTTAAGATTTTGATGTGCAATTTTCGTCGCTCTGAAGATTTCCATGTTCATTCCTCCCAGTGTACTAATCGTATTAGCTTTCCACTTTCCAACTTCACAAAGGTATATTTGAGGATCAAACAAAAACCATCCGCATTACAATCTTCAAACGCTCTGATCGATCCCATTCATATTCACTTCATGATATAAACAGTGGAGCTAAAATCTACACCTTCCTACTACCCCCTGAAACTTGCAAACATTGAGCCAAGAGAACTTTAGGGACAAATAAAATACTTACCAGGGGAGGGACAAGTTTAATGAATAAACTAATAAGAATTGAGTGAGTGAGTGAGTGGGGTGAGTGCAGGCGGTGTTTGTACTACGATCGCAAAGCATTTTAGTAGACATCGCCGATTCAGTTCATTTCACTCGAACCGCTGATGGCGTACGAAGGTTTGTAAAATAAACAATCTACCTTTACTCCTGAGTTCCATCGTTGTTCTTTGATCTGCTGAATCCATTTAGTGTCCTTCTTCATTTCAAAACAGGCCATTTACAACTACAGTAATATTTTAAATTGAAGATTTTCAAACAAACAGTATTGATTTGCTCTTTTCTATAGTCCGAGTCAAACAATCTCTCAGTTTTCCAACTGTATTCCAAATTCATAACCCACTTCGACATTGAATACTTTATACGAGGAGTTAACCTCCACACATGCATTCTATTGACCTTGACATTGACATACTTTATTTAATGTGGAAAATACTCTTAGCTGTGGTTCTCAGATCAGGTACTCCACTATGAAGCCTGTTTTTCTCTGAAAATGTGACGTGTGTGCTTACCATTCATCTCTGAATATTATCTTGAAAGAGCCTAAAGAGCCTAAGTGCATAACACGTGTGTTTGTATTGTAGGTGACATCTTCAAAATCGCCAAACTTTAAGTCCATAATTTAGGTAGGGAGTGAGGGGCACCCACGGGCACCCTCAGACCTTTATATTGCTGAACTTATTGAGTACATTTTCTCTTATTTTAAGCGATTTTTAATCGTTCGTTTAGAAAGAACTCACTTTGTGTGGATGGTTCTCGCGCATTGAATTACAGACCGAACATCGATCATTTTCCTCGATGATTTATGCCACAAGGTCTTTGATGTTTTGCCATAAAAACCAGCGTACTTAACAGAAAAAGACTTAAATTTTCTTAATAATAATCTACGAATTAACAAAGAAATCTTTACGGATACCACTAAAATAGCCCTTCTCTTACCCCTAAAAGTTCGGTTGGATGTGTCAAATTGCCGCCATCTTGAAAATGTGAGAAAATAATGCTTTGCGATCGTAGTACAACCACCACCTGGAGTGAGTGAGTGACATCAAAGTGACTCCTATATCTCATGGCATGACTACCTCATCCATGAGCTAAAAAAGAACAAAACTTACAGGATCTCCGGGGAGTCCATCCTGTCCTCGGTCCCCTGGTGGACCCTAGGAAAGATCAAAACCAATTAACATTGAGCAAATGAAGTTCTTTGTCCTGCCTTTTAAGTACTCCACTTGCTTACTGATTAAATGCACGTGGGTATCTCAGAATCTAACAGAAAGTTGTTAAAAAGCTGTCTAGAAAAACAATTCATGTCAAAAAACTAGCACACTACACGCCTTCAGGGTTTTGTGTCCGCTTAGCCAAGCAACAGTTCTGTGTGAAATGGCACTATTATGCAGCTCGATCTGTATTCTGAGTGATTAGTGAATGTCAGGTTCACACTCCTTTTTGTCTTTTCTAAGGACATTGTGTAAAAATTGCTTTGCAATTTGCCCAGCTTACCGTACTTGCCTGAACATTGGCATCATACTTTGATTTCTTACAATGTCTTGTTGCTTATTAGCCATGGTTAATCATTTTACGCCTTCGTTGTTTCCAAACGTTTGCTAGCCAACAGTTCATCTGGATACCAAAACTCTCTTTCTTCCATTTTGCTGCTGTCATGCTTTCCATATTTTGGCAAATAATTGGTTGAAGAAGAGCTGTTGTGGAGCTCAGCTTTTAGGCTTGGCTAACACTAATCTGAGATTGCAGCAAGCAATTATCACATGTGAATATAGAATGGAATTACCCAACACTAACAACACGTAATCACCATCATGTACCCAAAGTCTTGTGGCCTCAAGTAGGTCAATTACCTTCTTTCCATCAGCACCTGGTGGCCCTGAAGTTCCAGGCTCTCCTTGCTGTCCCTGTGTACAGATACATGTAGCATTGGTTTACAGTATGTTCAGTTCTGGCCTAAGTAAGAATACTTGAAAAGGGCTGATGCCGATCTAATCAAGACCCCCTTGGAAGGTCAATCTGAAAGTTCAGATCAGTTTAAGGTTACCGTGTACCTTCAGGGGTGTCTCTAATCTAAGTGTTGTAGCGGCTCCCGATTACATCCCAGATACCATAAACCGTATATCAAATTAAAGCTAATTGAACTAGCAATTTGAATATTTAATTAATTTTGTGAGAAAGTGAATTACTGAACGCTCCGTCGAGTTTTAACTCGAAGGTGTAAATTAACTTTTGAAAGCTACTACTAAATGTGATTTTTGTATTTAGGGAAATTGATATTTTTCTCGAAGTCTGGAAACCAGACGCTAAAAAAACGTGTTGGAGTTTTCCTTTATTCGACTGTGTTCAAAAGTTACAGAGCAATTTCAAATTCGCTAGAAAAAGAGACGGAGTGGGCGCACGGAAATGGCTCTCAGCGAAAAACGGTTTTGAATTATCTAATTCCCCAACACGTTTTTGTTGAAGATAATAAAGTTAATCTAGCAGCTGTCCAAATTTGATCGAAATCGAACAAATCGCCCTTGAGTTGTAACTCTTGAAAAGTGTCCTCTTTAAGACAAAAATAAACTTTGCGAAAACAGCGTTTAAAAAAAATCTTCACTACACAAACAAACACCACCCGCAAACACCTCTATCGACGATCGGCCAATCAATTTACGCTAACTTTTCTTCCGGTCACCTACTGTGGAAATTTTGCGCGTAATTTTATCTGCACGCAAACTCTCGTGCTACAAACAGTTCACTGGTTTATCATTTTGTTACATATTCTCCGGCTTTGACTAAGTTTACCTGACCCATCGTCATAGACGAAAAACTAAAAGCGCACAACCTTCATGAAGCAAAGCAATTTTTTCACGTGGAATATTTCCCGCGCAAATCACTCCGGTTGGCTGCATTCGCATTAACATATTGTCCATGTTTACATCCGGTGCATATAGGTTTTTCCCAGTCTCTTGGCGACTATTCACTCGTTTTGAATTGTGTTGTGAAAGATCACAGTAAGAAGTTCATTTTTATGGAGAAAAATAAAAATTGAAAATTTTATACCCTGCACGTACACAGTAACCTTAAATTCTGTAAAAAGCCCCAGCAACTAAGAGAAATTTTATAACATCTGATTTCTCCATAAAGCACATGTCAAGAAGCTTACAAGGAAAACAAGTCATCTTTAGTTAGATGCTATAATTATTATCAATGGAGTTGACTCTTCCAGACAATATTATTTTAACATTCAAGATTTTTGACAGACATTTTAGTTTGTGTCGGACTAAAACTAACTTATATAGTATTATACATACTTCCTCTATCAAGCCAATTAAGTGGAGGGAGAGGTTACTTACCGCTAGACCAGGGATACCAACTGCACCAGGGAAGCCTCTAAGACCAGCAGCACCCTGAGGTTAAAGCAACAAATAACATCAGAAGACTGGTTTATCTCTTATAATTCAACAATATTACATGACGACTATCAACCCATGCCACTGAATCCTTACCATACTAATTTTGAAGTCCAACTGTTTTTTCTTGTATGCTAATTTCCTCTTTGCTTAAAAGTGCAATTATTGTTTTAATTCCAATGGGACACGCTTTTGAATGCATGTTTTTTAAGCCGTTAAAAAAACTCACAGGAATGTGTAAATTATCAGGTGCAAAAACTCCTGGCTTCACCTCAAGTTTGTAAACCTGATAACACACTACTGCTTGTTTTTTTAAACAGTACTTTGTACATAATATCAAAAAGAAATCCTCAGGACACAAGAGTTTACACTACAAGGGGACAATGATAGCACAGTCAAAGCCAGTTTTCATCAGTTTTCACTAGAGTAGCAGGTTGAAGCCAATAACAACAACAACAATGAAACTAATAATTGAAGGGCTGAGAGCATAACCGACCTATGTCAAATTTTAGCTTGTTTTCTATTTTCCTCAAATTTGTCCTAATTTTTGCATGTGAACTGCAATTTGATTGAAAAACACTGTCTGGTATTTTTTCACCAATTTCTGCTTCTTTTTTGAGAAATAACATACCCCAAAACCATGTTTTCCTTGTATCCTTGTATACACAAAGAATTCAACATTCCCAAGAGTAGTTTGCAAATTATGTTACATCTTCTTTCGATCGAATTGTAGTTCACATGCAAAAATTCAGACAAATCCAAGCAAAATAAACAAAATGACCTAAAATTTGAAATAGGTTGGTTATGCTCTCAGCCCTTCAATTGTGAAAAGAGTGAGATGGTACACACATGTAACTTTTTCTAGAGTGGTAAATGGGCTGGTGTACCATATACCAAGCTAATGAGCTTTCACGGGTGACATCACAAGGCACACAACAATGGAGAAACAATACAAAGAACAATACAATAAACCAAACGCAATGGACGAAAACAATAGACTAACAATGGACTTGGTACATGGTGCACCAGCCAGTAAATGAATGAAAGATGTGATTTATTCACCACTATGACATGCAAACTTGAAAAAAGAATTCCGAGTTTGCCCAACAGGAATCAAAGCTATGAACTTCTGATTACGAGTTTGGGTGCTCTACCACTGAGCTACAGGGACTTGTAGGAGCTTAGGCCATTAAACTAGGTTCATGTGACAAATTAATGTCCTGCATACTGCTAGGATCAGAATGTCGATAAGTGGAATAATTGTGACAAGAGTGAGATGGTAAGTTTTTAGCATAATAAATGAATGAAAGATGTACAGTACTGTGCAAAAGTAATGATAGCGAAATTCATGCTTTGTTCTCATCGAAAATTTGACAATTTTTCACTTGAAATTTCGCACAAAAGACATGCAAAATTTCATAGGATTGTGCAAAATTTCGAACAGGCCATCGAAAAATCAAAGAGGCGATTTTTCGAACAAGCGAAATATTTATTTAATGAAAAATCGCACTAACTGGAACAAAATATCAGTGAAATTTCGCAAAAATGAGGCATGCAAAATTTTGAATGAATGAAATGTCAGCGAAAATTTGTTCTTAGTGGAACGAAACACTGTCACATGCAAACTTGGAAAAAAAAAAGATTTCTGAGATCTCCCAACATGCCAGGAGTTGAATCTATGACCTATAACAGCACTTACATCAGCTCCAGCTTGACCAGTCTCTCCGCGTTCTCCAAAGTCACCACGAGCTCCCTATCAACACAATGTACACCATTTACAAATGCCACTTGTCTGATTAGCATAACCATATGCAGGACTGTCACTAATTTTTGATGTAGGCAGCTAGGGACGTGCAAAAATAGCCAGGAATACGGCTGTTGTCATATAGTCAATATGCTGTTTTTATTATTATTATTATTATTATTATTATTATTATTATTATTATTATTATTATTATTAAAGTAGCTGGGGATCTTGCCCAGAATTATAGACACTTCAAACAAGACAAGACAAGACAAGAGACAAGACAACTTCGTTACATGTATGTTTAAGAATACATAGATAAAAAACCTGATGAACTGTTGGTTAATTGAGGCAGGCCAGGAGAAAGAAGACTAAATGATATCTGGTAGGGTAAGAGTAAGAGGTAAACTTTATTTACACAGGGTAGCACATTCAGCTCTAAAGCTGGTCTCCATAGGGGCCCTGTATCTTAAAAAATTAATTTACATCAAGAATTTTCATGAACTATTACATTTAAAAAGCCTCATACAAATACACCAACAGAATTTAAAAACTACATTAAAAAGCCTAAAAATACAATGCAAAATCACACAAACCTAAAATATAATGAAAATATCAAAGTTATGATAAAAAGAAATGTCTTGTTTGGCGGCAGAACGTTTGTCGGAATGAATGTTTTCACTCTTCACAATGTTTAACGGGAGTTCGTTAAAGGGAAAAAGAGACGTATTACAGAAGAAGCTAATTGGCTGGGGAGAATCCCTGGTCCCTGATCCTTAATGACAGCCCCGATATAGGTGAGGTGACATATGAAGACCCCTTTTGCTGATGACTGATATTTAGCTAACGCAAAAGTATGGCCAGGAATACCTGTCAAAATACCCTGGGGGGATCTCAGGACACATCAATCAACTTTGAGAGCACCAGTTGAAGACGAGGGTATGGGAGAGACCCTGCAGTAACTTATCACTTTCTAATGGACATTTCTACGTAATGTTTCACTGTTTTAGACTCTGCAACCTCTAAGTTTCAAATTAAAAGTTAAATAGGCTCTGCATATTAAATGGGAGAGGCCTGTTTTAAACCAACAGTTACAACATGTTGGATTAACCCTTTCTATTTAGCAAGTTTTGTAGTCAAATACCTCATGTTTTATACTTGTTTTCATTATTATTCAAATAATAGTTAATCCTTGTAATATGAAACTCTGTATACAGTTTAAATTCAAATTGTAATGAACATTTGCAACTGAAGATGGCATTCATGTATATAAGTATGTCAAAACATGTCTTGTTTTAAACTTAAAAGTGTTGTTTTATTTTTTCAAACCATTATTCATCTGCTACTTTCACTATCACTTTCTAATGATGACGACGGCAACAATAACATTGACAAAAAATGACAGTGATAACAATGAATATGATGAACAGAGGTCATGTCAAATTCTCCCACACTAACGTAATTCTTAACCCTTTCACTCCCAAGGGGTCTCCCTTTGAGGAGTAAAATCGTCTGGCATTAGACAGAGTAAAATCTATAAAGTCACTCTTGGGAGTGAAAGGGTTAAAAATCTTGACTTGTCAGTATGTTGTTTTTGATGACATAAGCTGGACATTCAGTGCAGTTTTAGTACAGTGTGTTGGCAGGAAGGTTACTGGATTTCTCTGTAAAAACTGCTTCAAAATTGGCCATAGGCCTACTCAGTCAGGAACAAAACTGTCTAAAATGAAATTCCAACCAATTGACTGTCAAACTGGACAAAATAACTTGATCAAGTCACTGTTGTTTTCATGAGCACTTTTCAATAATATTAATTTATGAGAAAATAAGGCTTTAATTATGATTATTACTATAATTTACTTTTGGAGAATTAAAACTTAAAAATTGCATAAGCTGACAACTGGACAACAAAATACTTAAACTATGGATTCAATTTGTTGACATGATAACAGTGTGTTACATGTAACTAAAAAAAATTTAATTATCAAACTATCAATTGCATTACTTTGTTTTTTTGAGTTGTACTACATCTCCTGCACATCTGTTCATTCATCAAGGCTACATCTGGATTTTATGCCTACTGAACAAGCTTAAACAATAACTATTGTTAAATAAAAATAATTTTTAATACCTGAGGCCCTTTGGCTCCAATTGGTCCAGTAGCACCAGGTTTTCCAGGTGCACCCTACGAAAACAATATTATTAGTATACAAATGAGTCTTGCAACTGAAGTAATCAGTTGATATCGAGAGAGGAGCAAGATTTTGTAGACCTACAATAAGTTACAGCGGTAACGCTCAGTAGATTTTCCAGGTGGGGACAAATTTTTAATCGTTTGCAGATTTGGTCCATACCAGAAAACCTAGTAAGCAAAGGGGATTAGTGGCTTAATTTGCAATGCATATGTTTGTATTTTAATTTTGGATTATTTCAGTATGTTATTATATTGTTCACTTGGATTACCCTTAGGCTAGTGATTGCAGTTCTAGGGCCCATTTCTTGAAAGTGCTGGTAATGTAATGGGCCCAAAACCAAATTTTGAAATCAAATCTCAAGAAAATTATGAGGTGTGTTTTGATGTCTACATACATACATACATACATACATACATAACTTTATTTCAATTCGGATTATAGAGTAGCAAAGAAATATGCTAGTATCTCCGAATGTACTCTAAAATAACAAATTACACAGTAACTACGATATTAAATTACAATAACTTGGATAATATAATATAATTAAAATATATAGATAACAATAGTATGTACAACAAGATGAGGCATAATAAAAACTAAAACAGATACGATTTGATATTGTTCCTGAACTTAGTTATGCTGGGTGCAGTTCTAAGTTTATCGATTAAGATATTCCAGTATTTAGTAGCAGTGAATGTAAATGAGTTTTTGCCATAGTTTGTGGTATTAACACAAGGTTGGTACCACTTATTTATACCTCTTAGCCCTTGGGTATTACATCTCAAAATAAGTAAGGATCTGATATAAGCAGGTGTTAAAGCGTGAAGTGCTTTATAGACCATTATAAGCATGTCTTGTATCCTTCTTGTTTGTAAAGTTGTCATATTGAGATTGTTGAGCAGAGTTTCGTACGTGCTGTTATTACCATCAGAAATAAGATGCAAAGCCTGCTTGTTTAGCGATTCTAATTTTTGCGTGTTTCTGACTCTGCAAAAGTGCCATACACAACTACAATATAGAAAGTATGGCATGATGAAAGCTTTATACAACCTTGTTTTAGTATTACTGGATACAATATTTCTGAAACGCTTAATAACCTTAAGCTGATTGTTAACACGATCACAGATGTCGGAAACATGTTTACTAAACATTAATTTGCTGTCTAAGTTAAGCCCTAATATGTTAATTTGATCTTCTTTGTTAATTTCAACATCACCGACTTTAAAATTATATTGTGTGGTTAGTTTCTGTCTAATGAAGTCCATTTTGTTACTTTAGCTGATTTTGTTACTTTACTGTATAATTTTCAAAACTTTTGAAACTCCTATCTGGAATGGAAAACTAAACAGTTTAAGTGGCCCAGTAATTACCAGGAGCTTTGGGAAACAGGCCCCTGATCCAATATTATATAACCAAATCAATGCAGTCACGCTCTGATTGGTCAATCAGCTATGGTTTATTGTGCCCGTAAACTCATGGAAATTTAGTGCGTCTTCTGAATTATTATATAAAAGCAATAGACCACAAGTTTCTATGGTTTATAGGCTGATAAACCACTTGGGATGGGCTCATGATTTACAAATTCTTCAGTGTTCTTCCAACATCCCAAGTGGTTTATCAGCCTATAAACCATAGAAACATGTGGCATATTGCTCAAAACGAACCTGTTCTCCTTTCTGTCCATTCTGTCCCATGATACCATTTGGTCCTGGAGGGCCCTGTCAAAGCAGACATTTGATAATATTAAAGAAACCTGAATAGTAAATCTGATACATCAGTTACAGCAACATCTTGGGCAAAAGTTTTGCTTGTTTGTGATTGGTCTACCAACACTACTCAGGTGTCCACCAACACCTTGATGCGAATGGATAGCTATTATTAATAACACTGGGCATCTGCATGTCAAGCAAGTGTCTGCCTTTTTTTTCTCTCCTCTACTATTTATCACATAGATAAAAAAAAGCTTTTATTGACATTTGCATTCAATTTTCAGTGCTAGATATATCTATTTGATAATTTTATAGATACAAGTTACAATGCAGTTTATTTGAGCAAAATGCTCCCCCATCTCTGCTCCCCTCCTCAAGGGGTAGATTAATGGGTGCAGAGTCTCTGCAGAGTCTCACCCTCACCGGTTCACCTGCAAATTGCAAATTTTATTGTTCATTTGTTAATTAACTAAAGTAGGTAGTCATTGGACTTTGAATGATACATTTCAGGGGTTTTTATCATCCTCGTTAGTAATTAAGCCAACGCTCTGTACCGCACTTTGAAATTACCTGCCTGACTGCCACAAATTGTGCTCCATTCATTGCCATTTGCATTACACCTCATTCACTAACAAACAGTTGTCTACATAGTTGTCACCAATTCAGAATGAACTAGTGTCCAGTTTTTGTACCTGATCTCTTAACTAGGCATATGCAGAGCAAAACAATTCAATACAAACCGATGGCCCAGTTTTTCCAGGCTCTCCATCTTTTCCTCTACCACCCTAATGAAAGAAAAAGAGATGCCAGTTAACAACAATAAACACTGATTTTATTAAAAGGCATATTACTATCCTTCCACAGCTAACAATAGCATAACTTAGCCACTCATAATAATAATTATAATAATTATTACTGTATATATATTTTTTAAATTACATGTCTTAATAGAACATCTTATTCTATAAGTATTACAAAAAAAACACTGGTTTACAATTCCTGTCGATTTAAAAAAGCACTCAGTCAAACTTAGAAGGAGTAGATTAAAAAAACATTTCAATTCAATAAAATAAGCTATCGGCCTCTAAAATTCAAAAATTTCATTAATAAAATATCTATAGCTGTTGAGTCTAGGGAAGTCCTGCTTGACCCTGCTTGACCCTATTATTGTATATTATTATAATTTATTATTATTATTATTATTATTATTATTATTTGATTCTCTCCAGTTGTCGGGTGT
The DNA here is from genome assembly GCA_016490735.1 of Pachyseris speciosa. Taxonomy (NCBI): domain Eukaryota; kingdom Metazoa; phylum Cnidaria; class Anthozoa; order Scleractinia; family Pachyseridae; genus Pachyseris; species Pachyseris speciosa. The sequence continues at coordinate 103,477 of JAEMWC010001400.1, read as the reverse complement.
TCTACTGGGTAGCAACTCCCCGTAGCTTAGGGACACAACACTTTCTGCAACAGGTGAACAGTTCCAAGAATGGTGACAATTGTACTCTTCCAAGGAAGTCAGGTACATCAAGTTTGCCAAACCAGGTCTTTGCACTTTTCGATATCCTTCCAAGAGCACCAATCACGATAGGTATTATTGTGACTTCCGAGGCCCTATGAATCCTTCTGATTTCAAATGCTAATTCCTGGTACTACTACTACTACTACTACAGTGCTGTACTACTACTACTATTATTATTATTATTATTATTATTATTATTATTATTATTATTATTATAACCTAATTATCATTAATTACAGTTGTAAATTAGGTATTATTTTTATTGTTATTAATAAATTAAGAGTTGCAATTATTATTACATGTACCTTCTCTCCATTTTTGCCATCAGTTCCAGGAGGACCAGGGGGTCCTGGAGCACCCTACGAAGAACAAAAATGGAATTAATTCAGCATCATAATAACTAAACAAATCAAATCAAATCAAAACTAATCAAGCATGTTATTAAGCTCTTTGAGGCTGTTATTCAGTTCCTAAGCCTATGATAGGGGTAGGGGGAAGGAAGAGAAGAAAAAATATAATATAATTATTAATAGAAGGAAAAATAATTAAATTTAAAAAAGGTCTAATAGCCCAAAAACAAATTACTCTGACCCATAGAATCATGAAATCACAAGGAGAATGACATGATAAACCACCTTTTTTGAGATAGCTTTTAAATCTTATGTTTGGCAAAGGTTTTAATGTTAAAACAAATTCTCTTCACTATGTACTGTAAGAAACAACACATTTACATATACAACAGTGAGGAGGTTATGCACGGTGATCCTTTAACTCACCCTTGGACCAGGCAAGCCATCTTCACCTGGAATCCCATCAGGTCCCTGTAGAAGAAAACACAATCAGACAATTTTTATTTCTTAGCCCCGGTTCACGTCGTGCGATCAATGTCGAACTCAATTAATCAATTAAGCTCAACATTTAGCGTGATTGTATCTCAACATTTGAATTGATGTCGCGCCAGAGTCGGGTAGCACAACAAGCTGAGTTGCGTTACCCAACTCTGGCATGACATCATTCAAACATCAAGCTACAGCTGTGCAAAGCTAAACTAAAAGAGTATTTAGTCCGACACTGGCACAATGATTGATTCAATACATTATGAGTCAGCTTGTATTAAAAGGTGCAACATTTGAATCAACTGTCATGCTGCAATCATGCTCACGTCCAACTTAATACAATTGAGCTCGACACAACAATAGCAAGGCATTTAAACCAGGCTGTGTGAGGCTCAACTGGTTTTGACATCTTGCTTATGTGAAAACTGCTAGCTAGGTACCATCTTTGGTTAATGATATCAAAGATGAACAGGGAAACTCTCAGACAACTTCAACTCAATTTGGCAAACTTTAAAAATAATAATTACTGCCAATGCAAAACCATAGCAGAGATAAATGCCACTCCTTTCTATAACCATCCTTCCGCATTCAAATCCAATAAAGTTGTTATAAAGTTTGCAAATTTGTAAGTTTGTAAATTATTTTCCTGCCAAGAGTTTCACAACGTGCAGGGTTTGAGCCAGGACTTGATCACTGGGGTACAACTTGCCCCTTTGGATAAAATTTTGGGGGACATTTTTATTTTTAGGGGGGCAGACAATTTTTTTTTCATTTTAATGCTTTAGTTATTAAACATTAATAATTATTTATCATTACTTGTAACAAAACATTAAATAAAATAATATAGAAAAGTTCAGCAGTTGGTGTTAAGACTACTTTCGAGGGCAACTTTGTCCAGAAAATTGAGCAGTGAGTTATACTTGACAGTATGGCTAAACAAAAATCCTCCTTCACCAGCCAATAGATGGCTCACATTGCTGTAAGGATCACTTGTGATTGTTCTCTATAAACATGGGGTTTTGTGTTGCTGAATGTATCCCTCATAGCCTCTTCATTAACAGCATCCTCCTGAAGGGTTCAGGTTCTAAAATTTGTAGAACCTGGTTGCTGATGCAAATGGTTTGTTTTCTGAGATACACAACTAAAATAGGCAGAACATCACCTCCTTTTCATAACACAACCATGTGTGAACTCGCAACTATTTTTTGGAACGTTTACCACTTTGTGGGTTTTCTGTCACCTTCATTCCTCCCCTCCTTGTTAACCGAATGTTCTGCTACTGTATCATTTTCCACTGATTCAGTATGGTTTCAATTTATAATCATGATAATAGGACCGAGTGGAGTCCAATTCAGTCTGTAATCATACAAGTGGTTTACAAAACCGATTTGTTAATCATGAGTATGAAAGACAGAATTGGACGTCATTAAGTCCAGTTACCAATTAATCAAAATTATGACAAAATTTGAGGAACAAGTTAACCATTGGTTGAGTGTTTAACAGTTACTTGTTGTTACGAATTCTGAAAAACATAACACTTAACTCAACAAAATGCACGATGCATTAACTGTCCTATTACACTGTCCAATTACAAGCATGACACGTACACTGTCCTATTAGTGCTCAAATAGAGCTGCTGATAACTAATCATATTCGAATTTTGAAGTGAAAAAGAGGACATGTTTTCAATGAGATTTTGAAAATTCCCAAGCTTAGTTGAGCATGAGACGTGTTCAATAGCGCTTGACTGAAACATGACCTTTGAATGAACTTCAAATGTGTAATAAAATTCCTTGCCTGAACTGCATCTCTTCTTGCAATTGTGTGCTTCCTTCCGAGTTTCCGCCCAAATTTTCAAGGGACAAATTTTTAAGGGACAATTTAAATTGCAGTGCGGGATTGACGTAATGGCATGGCCTGGCTCAAACCCTGACCCAGTGTGTTGAAAACCTTAGTTTGTGGATAATCATCTCAACCAGAAGTTGACTACTCGAGCACTAGGTAAAACTCAACTTTTAAGCAAGGTGACCTCAAAAGCAGACTGGGAAAAATACAACTTTTAATTAATCAAGGTGACCTCAAAAGCAGACTGGCAACAACAGTATAATGTGATCACCCATGTAATGTACATGTAAGAGAACTTCCTGGAAAAGCAACCCACCAAACCTGTTCAACCAATAGTCTCTAGAAACTAAGAATTCTAGATAATTCCAGAAAAAGCAAAAAGGACTCAAAACAGTTTTAGCAAAAAGCAAACAAAAGGCCTGGAAGAGGACATGTGGTTACTCGCAATGAAAACACACAAGGAGAAGGGAAAAAATGGGCAAAATGTGAATTTCAGTTACTACAATCACATGCTTCAAATTTTAGTTTGTCAACTTGAGTAAGCATGCATATTCCATATATGAAATAAATCATATATGAACTGCGGAAATGAAGTCAAATGAAGAAAGATCCTCGCAGTTGTGAACGCAATACATGCAATTACGAAAAGAAGCCTGAAAAAATCCAGGACTTCAACGGGGCTTGAACCCCGTGACGTCGCGATACTGGTGCGATGCTCTAACCAGCTGAGCTATGAAGCCACTGACGTTGGGAGCTGGTCAGTTGTGGGCTCATATGTTCCTGTGAAAGAAACCAGTGTGAATGATATATTGCACAGGTATCGCTAGGTCATGGGTTCAAACCCCCGCAGTGGTGAGAGCGCTCACCTTCCACCAATGTGTCCCAGGTTCAATTCCCAGACTCGGCGTCATAAGTGGGCTGAGTTTGTTGTTCTCTACTTTGCTCCAAGAGGTTTTTTTCTCCGGGTACTCTGGTTTTCCCCTCTCCCCAAAACACCAACATTTGATTTCATTTGATTTATTTAGAGTTGATTTGACTTTAGTCTCCCCAATTAGTAGAGCATCTGTGCTCGGCTAAATACACTTGAGACTTTAACAAAGTGATCATCATCATCATCATCATCATCATGATTATTATTTGCATAAATTGTGTTCACAACTGCGAGGATCATTCTTCCTTTGATTTAATTGAAGTCTACACCTACCCGTTCTCCCTTTTGTCCATCCTTGCCATTATGCCCAGGTTCACCTGATTGTCCCTACAGGAAATAAGAGAAGCCATCATTACCTTTTTTTTTTATTCAATTTATTTATTCAACGTATTTACCAAGTAGAGCCTAATAATATAAAAGTAGAACAAAAATAAATAGATCAATCAAAAATAGGTAATCAGATACAAACAGATACAAAAGGTTCAGTCCGTCTCCGCCCACAAATAGCAAAGGCTAATCTCCTCCTACAGTATTACTGCATGTCCCTTCCTGACCATAAGACAGCAGTACTTTCCCCTGCTGTTGTTAGCATAATGTTACAGAATGTTACACTAGCTACTGAGTGCATGCGTTAAAACATCGGAAAGTGTGAGCATTCAAATGAAATGCAAAGCAAAACTTTCCCATTTCCAGTCAATGCTATAAAATGTACTTCAACAGAGAAGTGTTATTTTCCACTGGCTGAGTGAAACGAAATCAGTGGAAAATGTTTTTTCTCACACACCGCTGGGGCCTGAGAATAGTGTTTGTTGCATCCGCTATTACCGACCTGTTTGCAATTGTCAGTCTTCAAACTTAACAGAAATGAACTTCCAAACTGTGCTGTTCATGCTACGTAAGATATGGTTTGAAGGTTTTGAGTTTATGGATGAAAAATGAGTGACCAATGAAAAACAGTGAGGATGACAATCTCAGCATAATTATTTTATTTCTACATTCACTCACATCAGTGCCAGGAAGTCCAGCTGATCCAGTTATTCCCTGGGGACCTAGGTCACCCTGATAAATAGCATTTGTCAGTAATAAAACATTTCTGGGGTTTAAAGGGGTTATGTCATAGGTATCTTAAGCTCAAGAGCACAAAATGGTCTAAAACAATCGTCAAGAGGAAAATTTGAAAGGAGAACAAAACACAGTTTAAATTCATATTAAAATGTTCTTGCTTGGCATCCACAAGGGAAAACTACAAAAAGACCACCCTGTTTTTTTATTATGCTGCAATTGTTTACCATACTAACCAATCACTTATTAGGGAACTAGTTAATAGTTTTACTGTACTAGCACAGGTTTTTTTTAACTGGAGCATCATTCTGGATTATATGAATACAAACTCTTGCAGCTTATTGAATTAATATTAAGCTCAAAAACAGCACACTGCAAGCAACAATGCAATGTGTCTACATGCAGTTTTGCCAAACGTGCCAAACTGCATGGTCCTGCATGTTGTCCACAAGTGGAAAATCAGCCATTATAATAGCTACACAGTTCTTGTGCATAGTTATGGAACAACATGCTAAAAATATGTCAACACTTTTGCAACCATTGCTTTGTGGAGTTGATAACTTGTAAATTAATTTCGATCCTAGCTGCCTGCAGTCGAAAACAGCGGGGCTAACAGGTTACATTCCACAGGTCAACATACTGGTCACCCTGCTGTGACCTGTACCTGTGACCTGTGGAATGTGACCTGTACTTTAGACCCGCCACAAACCAATGTGGTGTTTTGAAATTTAAAGTGAGACCTAACCAACTATGTGGGTTTGAAGCTTCATGATGAGCAAGAGGTACAAAAGTGATTTCACAGTTACTGTCAGAATACAGTGAACTCTCTCAGCTCAATGAGGACATCCCTGTAAAGCAGACACGTCTCTAAGGGGGACACCATTGCCTGGTCTCAACCAATCAGGGATTGCAGAGAGGGGAGGGGCAGGGCCCTACCACTTTTCTTCTTGGATTAATTTTTTAGGGCTCCAGAGAACATGGATAATACAATTAATTTTACTACTTGAGCTTGGCCAGATGTTTTAGCCTTATCATGTAAAAATGGTCTCCGTGGTCCCTGCCAAATTGCCACATACTGTATTCACTGTAATGAAACTCCCTCTAAGGCCGACACCTTTGCCTGGCCTCAGCCAAATTGCCCCATACTTTATTCTCTGTAATGAAACTCCCTCTAAGGCAAACACCTCTCAAAAGGTGGACACCTTTGCCTGGCCTTGGCCAAATTGCCCCAACTGTATTCTCTGTAATGTGATACCCTCTGAGAATGACACCAAGAGCTGGTCTGGAAAGTATCCACCTTAGAGGGAGTTCAATGTATACCATTCCAACACCAGTGAAAAGTAATAAAGTGTATCTGTACAGGTGTTGCCTTGATTTCTTACCGGGGAACCTTGTTCTCCAACAGCTCCCATCTGTCCTTGCTTGCCTCGTCTTCCCTAAACACAGAATAGATGGTAACATCTCAGACTTGACAAAAGCATGTCTCAACATAATTTATGCAAAAACAAATTCTTGTGCAAGATGAAAGGGGAAAGTCAGTTTCATGTCAATTTTCTTAAAGGATATTTTTGATAGTTTGGCTGTAATTTGTTACAATAAGGCCATCCCCTTTTTTCCTCTGTTTAGCGTCATCCGACTGACCCAGATTTTTGCATTTTCAAAAAAAAAAAAAAGTTACACAAAAGGCAATGACACATTATTTTAAACATTTGAAGGGCTCAGTGGAAGTAGGGCATAAGTGACAATTTTGGTCATTTTGCTGATGTCGTCCAAATGAGCTGAATTTTTGCATGTGGCCTTTGATACGTTAGATAAACATTGCCCTATATTTTTTTCGCTTTTTTGCGCTCCGTTTTCGAGAAAACGTGGGCCAAAATATGCATTCAACGCGTCACTTAGCACAGTCTTCCACCAAGCCCTTCATATGAAAACTAAGCGCCACATGCGTGTAACTGATTTAAAACAACATGGAACGTCTCTGCTCAATAAGACATAATGTGCCATACGATTTTTTGACTTATAAACAGCACACAAGATTCCCAGCTGACTTGGAAATATGCCGGGTCTACTTTTTTTCTTGAATGCAGCACTTACTACAGGTGTTACTACCCGTGTTTTGCTTAGTAATCCAAGCAGGAAAAACTGTACTAAGTTGTGCATTGAATGCGTATTTTGGCTTGAATTTTCTCAAAAACTGACTGTAAAAAAGCGAAAAAAAAAATACAGGGCAATGCTTTTCTAATGTATCAAAGGCCACATGCAAAACTTCAGCTCATTTGGACGAAATCAGCAAAATGACCAAATCGTTACAAGTTTACGCCCTTCTTCCACTGAGCCCTTTAATTGTCACTTTACTCTGAAAAATAAGCAATTTTTTGCCTTACAGATTTTTAGTTTTTACTTCATACTTCAACTACAGAGAACACTTACTCTCCAACGAGACTTTCTGTCCCTGTGATAGGCAAACACTTAATAAGCAGAGTTACTTTTAATTATTCATTTCTGCCGCCCGCCATCCGACTCTTCTTGCAGCTTGCCACTGTTCTCTTGCCGGTAGCGGCGCATTCCTGGCACACAGGATTCACGACCTTGTAGATGGCTCTTGTCTTGTCATTGATTCTTGCCTCTGGCTCCAAAGCGCCACACCAACAGCAAATTTCTTCAAATTTTCGGCATGAGTAATAGAGCTTATCAACCGGGTCAGTGCATGAAACATCTTGCCTGACAATGAAGACGCCGCTTAACTGATGATCTTCCAGAATTAATGGAGCCCCACAGCTATATTGCAGTGCGTCGGATATTATGCTGAGGTACCAGGCCTCCTAGCTCCAGACTCCTTTTCCAATTTTATTTTTGTGTTGTTTTTTTTTCCTTTTCCGACTGACCGACCCAAAATCAGAAAACGCATTCGACAATAAACGAAAAAAAGGGGGATGGCCTAATAGCCAAAAAAGAATTATGATTTGACGCTTTTAAATTCAAAATTTTATCACTCAAGACAGTAGTTTGATGCCAAACTTAGCCTGGGCGGGATAGTTCATCAGTGTTACCTACCTGTCTTCCTGGAGGTCCTCGTGGCCCTGGTGCACCGGGTTCTCCAGAATCTCCCTACAAAATGGAAAAATGTTAACAGCTAAAATGAGGAAAAACAATTAATGCAGAGTAACTTCTGTATTTAGCAGACATCCTGGAAACAGCGAGGGTCTAAATAATTAAGACCCATTAATTTTTTCCTCTAATGATAACAACAATGAGGTAAAACCTTTATTTGTATGTGATAAAACTTTAAGGTTAACAGCTTGGGGAGTCATGAAAACAATTAAAGAGTAAGACTGAATCAAAGACCCAGTAACTCTTCAACCTGATTTTAAGAGTCAACATTACAGATAGAGATACAAGTTTGTAAAAATCGCATCATTCTGTGTTCAAACAGTTATTAGATATCACACATTCAAACCATTGGATCTTTGGTGTTTGTTGGTCAATATGTCTATTGTTAGTAACTTCAAGAGCCAAAATGTCTGCTCAAAAACTACCAATCCAGTGTGATGATAACAAAGAGGTCCTGTTGAAAAACACCTCAGGTACAAATTTTCAAGACTTCTGTGAAAGGTTTAAGAGTAAAATAACAGGATTAACAAAACATACCCTTGAACCAGTCTGACCAGGCAATCCAGGAGGGCCAGGCGCTCCATTTTCACCCTAAACAGAACAAAACACTGTCTGTCAGAGGTTACAGCACATTATTTCTGGTTAGTCAGTGTTTTGAAAACCAGCCATCGGCCGTCACATCCAATGGTAATCTTCCATTTCAACGGCTACTTTCCTTTGGGTAGATTCTAAAATAAAGCTGTTTTTAAAGAGCCAAGTGTCCACAAAAGACTTTGTGAGTAAATAAACTTGAAATTTCGCTGCAACATGAACGTTCAGCAGCAAAGTAAACAGGCTCAGATTGTGTGGTAGGCAGCAGTTTTGAAAGCAAAGTACTCTATTTAAGACAACACATTATTATTTCCATCTTCATATCCCATTTTGCATCTCAAACTGCTTGGAAAATGCATCTACAAGAGTCTAGAATTTCAAAATTTTCCAGGGGAGCATGCCCCCCTGACCCCCCTAGGGTGGCCTTGCAACCCCTACTCCTACTCCTCTTTGTGAAAACACTGTTAGTGCAACATTCAATTTAAAATGTGTTGTTTTCCACAGGATAAAAAAGGAATGAAAGAAGCAGAAAATGTTTTTCTCGCACACATCTGGGAGTCTGGGTGTTAGTGTGTGGGGGTCAGGTGACATGGTTTGTTATTGTTTGCAGTTTTCTTGTTGCCATTTACCTTTGCCTGACCTTCCACCCTCCCACCCATAGTGCTTGATAAATTTTGCTTCTCAAGGCCATTTAGTTTCTCCCTGTTTTGTTCTTGTGAGGCCCTTTTTGGTCCATGAGTATTTCATTTTCAGTAGTTAGTCAGAGTTGTTTGTGGCAGGTAATTCCAGGAGCATTTTTTTTTTCCTGTTGGTCAATGTCTTGTTCTATTTTACTATAATTGTACTTTTCTTGAGGTTTTGTAATAAAGGTCAGGCTGTGTGGTTTGGCTTGGCATGGCTCCCAGTTGTGTGTGAGATATTGAAATTAAATGTAAAGCTTGTAACATTATTGCATGCACAATAAGTTAAATCAGTTCCTATTTGCCAGTTTCAGCGATCCACTTGGGAAAGTGTCATTTGGTGTATAAATAAATTTTGACTTGAAAAGGTTTTTTTTTTTTTGGAGAGGTGAAATTAACAAAAACAGGATCAAAAAGAGCTAGTTGTCCAGCATTAAAAATAAGTACTGGCATTTTAAGCTCAATTTGTTTTTGTTTTAATGACAGGTAGCTGTAGTAAAATGTTGATGAACATGTTTAAGGAACAGAAAATATTGCAGAAAACTACCGACGGCAAATTCATTCTGCATACCTGTGTGCCAGGTGCACCTGTTGATCCATCTTCACCAGCTTTGCCCTACATGTTAAATAAAAGAGAGATAACTTTATTAACTAACAAAAATTTTGCAATTTATAAAAAGAGAGCCTGAAATAGGTCAGGCTTAAAGTGCATATCACCCCAAAATATTTTTTCACTAAAATGAACCTTTGCACCGCTTCGAAACGCGTTTCACCTTTCGTTTCTCTTTTTTACCAATTGCTAACTTTTTATAGTATTTCAAAGTTGCGAAAAATTGAGCATCGTTGTTTCACGACCGAGTCAGAAGGGGAGTGGGTCTATTCCTGGGTTGACGTCACAAACTGATTTGCATCGCATCAAGTCTTTGTAAACATGCATGCAAATCAGTTTGTGACGTCAACCCAGGAATAGACCCACTCCCCTTCTGACTCGGTCGTGAAACAACGATGCTCAATTTTTCGCAACTTTGAAATACTATAAAAAGTTAGCAATTGGTAAAAAAGAGAAACGAAAGGTGAAACGCGTTTCGAAGCGGTGCAAAGGTTCAATGTAGCGAAAAAATATTTTGGGGTGATATGCACTTTAACAAAACGTTTAAGCCCTGCATTTTCTTCGTATTAAAAACAGAGACAAGGAGGGCAAGGATTCCTTAAAATACCATGATAAAGATCTGAAAGAAACGACTTCCCAAAAGTAGTGATAAAATTTCACAGGTGTTTGCAAATCCCAAAAGTAGCGACCCCCTGAAAAAAACAACCCTCCGAAAGCAGCGACCTCATAAGTGAGGAAAGATTTGAAGGAAAGCCTGTTAGGAAATGTTACTGAAAGCTTCAAAAGAGAAGCATGACAATATAGTCTTTGTAGGGTCAAATTTAAGTGTAATAACCCTCTATTAACAACTTAATCGCTTAACTATGTAGTCCAAGATAAAATACACAATCTTTGGCAGTAAATGGGACTAAAGGTTGTTGGGTGCACCCTGGGGTAAAACAAGGGTGGCAGCAACACACCCCATAAAGTGCATGCAATAAGGGTGGCAGCGACACACCCTAGTAATATACGGAATGGAATGAGGGTGGCAGCAACACACCCTAGTAATATACCTAATGGAATGAGGCGAGGCAACAAGTGGAGTGCATCCCCACCCAGGAGTGAATAAACTAAGGTGGGGTGGGGGCCCCACCTGGCCTGCTACGCGGAGGTAAAAGTAGCAGGTGTGCACCCAAAATACATCCCAAATACTGCCTTCTATCTGTTCTGTTTATCCCAGGCACAATTATCCAAAGCAAGTTCATTCGGCCTTGCGCACAGTGTTGGTTACCACGCGTAAACAACCCTTAGTATTTGACTTTCGCCCTAAATTTTGTCGCTAGAACGCTAACTATTTCAATTGTCGCCTACAGATCCTTAACACTAAGTCTTATCATTTAAACAATTCAGGCCTACCTTTCCAGTTGGCTTAAGTTCGCGTCATTTTAAGAAAACATGGAAATTGTCTTTACCACTTGCGCCTATATTTGTTTACTTCCGTCACATTTGAGGAAAATGTTTGCATCATTTGTCAGCGTTTCGATCATGCAAGAAGCGTGCGTTTGATTGGTTTGTATCGTTTGACAGGCAATTTCAAACGTGCATTTCTTTCGTTTCAAGAGTTTGGCATCGTGCGTTTCTATCGTTCAATGTTTCAAACGTTTCGAAGGTTTCAATCGATGTTTACGCTGAACCTCGCACCGAAAACTAAAAGCCATCGAAGATTTTCTCCGCGTCCCAGCTCCAAAATATAAAAAAGAACCAGTTTCAACGTGAAATAAAACATAACTTAATTCAGAAGCTTTGATAACACGGGGCACAAGAATTGAAGTGCTAACTTTCGCTGCTGAAGTTAAGCTTAGAAAATTTTTAAGACGCTGGGAATTTATATTTTCGTTCTTAATGAAATTTGATCGGCGAAGAAATCTGCCGCCTTGGACGTGACAAATGTTGTTGACTCTTTTTGTGTCATAGCGATTGTAATGTTTGGCAAAGCATTCAATCTGTATTTCTTTTACTTAACTTACCTGTTATTAAACTTATAACATTTTGATCGACTGCCTCGTTCAAAGACAAAATAAGAAATTTGTGTGACCATGTCCTTTGGGAATTTAACAATGTAATTTCCTTGGCGCCGTTCCGACGTGACAGAAAATGTACATTCAACAACAAAGCACACTTGAAGAAGCGCCGGTTTGCAATGACATGCAGGGTATATTTTCCACAGAAGCGAAATTTATGAATGGAACGATATGTTGTATTGTGAAAAAAAAATTCAAGGTTTTGAGTTTTGGAACTGTTTGAAAAGAGGTATAATCGAAAGAGCTAAATTAATTCCAGTTCGCGGGATAATTTCCCGGGAATTATCAGATCAAGTAAAGGAATTTGCACAAATGCAACAAAGCTAAATTTATCATTTTGTACAATTATTTTTAGACTTTGATCGATAAAGTTAGACAGGAACCTCTCATACAACTGAAGTAATTCGACTGGTTGTGAATTATATTTATATATGTACTGTACTACGGCGGAATGATTAAGGATGATTGTGTAGATGAAACCGACAGCGAACGATTAAAAAGTTCCAAACGCTTGAAACAATTGAAACGCAGCTAAAAATAAGAAACGTTTGAAACGATTTGTTTTGCATGATTCACACGCTAAACTCTGCGAACCAAACGCACGATGCAAACGCCATGTACACGATAATTCCCATGGCTGGGATCTCTTGCCGACGAACCAAAACATGTGACACTGAACTTGTCAAAGCCACTGCTTCATTGTCAACTTGTTCAACGTTTTATGCCACGGATGCGAAAGTACAATTAATGTGCATCTCAAAAAGGTAAGAATTAGTGTGATATTGTAGTAGGCCGCAATTTTAGGTGCAAATTTGCCCACCTTGTTTCTTCCGAATTTGAACAGTTTTGCGCGAACGTGTTTAAGTTTTTTAATTTTTCACACGAAATAATAGGTTTTCTTGATAATTTCTTGTATACAGGTTCATGCACATAAAATTTAGTTTTAGTTTCTGTTTTTGAAGTTTCCAGATAGTTTCTACGTTTCTTGCTTTGGGCTGTTTTCTAGTGTCACAACTAATTTGTTACGCGCGTGGTAACCAACACCATGCGCAAGGCCATTCCTGTTCTGTAATCTTTTGTTACTTTTATTTGATTTGTTTTATCATTGTGGCTATTTTCATGATCGTAATTTTGGTTGTACAGCTGCTTCAAGGTTGGAATTTTAGTTTATAGGCCAAGCATTATGCACTGGTCAGCAGATTCAAAAAATGTTTAACAGGAATCCAAGGAGCAAAGGATCAAGTGCAATCAGCCTCACACCGGCAACTCAAAAATGGCATAGCCATTTACTAAGTTAGAAAGGTACTCATCACTAAGTGCACTCTGGCCTACAGGTAATTCAGTATCCATGGAAGTTGCAAGGCTGCTTCAAAAGTACAAGAGAATGTTGTAAGTCATACCGGTCGTCCTGGAGCACCTGGTAATCCTTGTGGGCCCATTGGGCCAGGGTCACCCTGAAATCAAAAAGTAATTTCATCACAAAAGAAATAAGTTAATTATTTGACAAATTAGTCACAATGTACATTCATTTAGGCGTGGTGTTGCAGGGTTTCTGGGCCAGTCTGGTAATTTTTTGCCTGTCAATGGAACTGTCAGGTCTAGTCGATTTGTCACATTACCCTTGATTGTTCTGCACTTTTAAGTGTATTTAGAATATGATGTTTATATTACTTTAGTTTTTTTCATGTAAATAGTATTTATGGTGTTGCGCCTTGCATGGGGTCTCTGGCTCTTTTGTGCAACTCCAATGGCTCCTTTCTTTACTTATTTATTTTTTTCTCATTATTAGTATAAGTTGCCATGAATTGTAATAATTAAATAAATAAATAAATAAAATTATTTCAGTCTGCAGAAAATTAAGATTAAACATTCTGAAGTTTTCACTCAGATTGTCACAACGACTTCATCACCAGATAATGAATAAATTTCTACCCTTAGAGCACATTCACCCCTGTTGAAGTCAAATTCTGTGACCTGATGTAAATCAATTGTCTCTTTTACTTTGCCTGGGGAAATTAAAAGCTCCTAGTCTAATAATGACTCATTTTACTTAGTGCCCTAGCTATATTGTTCAGATGTTCCCAGATGACAAGTCTGCAAGCAAATTTCAAGCCAACACATATTGTGCACTCTCTCCCACCAGGAAAACAAAATTAATCTGATTATTTTTACCTGTGCTCCCTTAAGACCTTCAGTACCATCCAAACCAGGTGAACCCTTAATTTACAAGAGATAAAAAGACATAATTATTTAACTGCCAATTAAATTGTAAGGAGCAATTATTAGCATTTTAATAATTATATACCCCCTCCTCACCACTCCCCAGAAAACCACCATACAATAATCACTGCAGTGGTCATCGACATGTTCTTGGAAATCTTTCACCAGAATTTACTGTGGATTGAATGTTCATTCTTCATGGGTTTATTGTGAACTTTTTTGCTCATTTGGTAGAGTATTGCAATGGTATCACAGACAGAGAGAGAGAGAGAGCTGCCAAAGTATGGTTTTACCTTGGTGTAAAAACCTAGCGAGGTTTTCTTTGTTTTTGAGGTATTGTTTTGCTGTACACTATATATTGTTCAGAATGTTTTGTTTTCTTTGTTTTGTGAGTTTCACAGGTTTTTACACTGAGGTAGAGCCCAAAATACATTCAGGAATTAACAGAATGAAAATCCCAGGAGTAATTCACTGCTCTCTGGCTCCAACTCTCATTAGAATAATATTCCTTGATCTTTTGATACAATTTGCTTTTATAAAGTGATTTGCTTCCAACCACCAGAGATGAGTATTTGTGTAGCAGTATCATTAATAAAATCAGTGTAAAAGGTGCATATCACAGTTTGTGAAGATCAGAACATGATGATCAGATATATTCAGAACTTTGCCAGTCCCAGTGTGCAGAGAGTTTGAGGATGTCTCATCAGTTAGAACTATCATTTTAATTAATAATATTCTTATTCAAAACCCTTTGAACGTGGGCAATAACAGAATGGAATGAAATATGCATGCAGAATATAATCTCAGCAAAGTGTAAAGTGTACAACGTACATCGGCACCAGGTTCTCCTTGCGGACCTTGCAAACCTCTCCGTCCAGCCAAACCCTAAGTTAACCAAAAAAAACATTTCACCAGGTGACTTTACATGTATAATGAACTTCAGACTTCCACCAGGTCACACTTTTCTAAAATGCAAAAGATCAAAGCACCTTAAACTGAAAGTCAGAGTTTCCTCATTATGGTGTTCCAGTTGATACAGGTTTTTTTATGGACTTTTTTCTCTGAACATTACTGAGTATTTTCCACATCTATTTCAATTCTTCTTTCTTTCAACCTCTGATTTCTTTAGATAAGGACACTTGTAACTCACTAAATCTACCTGCAACATTATTTCTACAGCAACTTCTTAAATTGTTATTATCATTTTTAGTGTTATCTTTTATCTTTAATCTTTAATCACAGTTCGTAACCATACATAACTGATACAAATGAACTAATACTAACATATACAATCGAACAAAAATACAAAAATGGTTAACAGGACGGTATAGTAGGGGGAAACCAAATTCCCATGCTAGGACGTACCCTCTTTTTTCCACTGTCTATTGATCATTTTCTGTCTATTAGCTAGTGTTTGTTTAATTGAAGGTCATTCATCCAATTGTAATATTGTATCAACAGTACCTCATAATTCCTGTATCTATAACAGCAGTTCTATAACTATAACTGCATTGTATTGAGGGAGGCATATTCTATTGGCCGTGTTCTAAACAAGTGAGGGCCTGGGAATGAGTTTTAAAATTTATCGATTGGAACAAATTGTTGACACCGCATGAAAGAGCATCTCAAAAATGGTCACTTTGCCAACTTTGATGCTGTTCAGTTGAATTGGAGCTGAAACAAAAGCTTTTGAAAATTGTGAAAATTAGAGACTTTGTATGGTTTGGAGGGACACACTTTCCAAAATAGAGACATTTGTATGGGATTTTTTAAAGACCTAAATGTATGTCAACTGGCGACTTTTTTGGTACTTTTTGATACTTATTTTGAGATACCTTTCATGTGAGAATTGATTTAGTTCAATGCCACTGATTTTCAATGAAGTTTGGATTCGTTCCCTGGCCCTTAGTCATTCATGGTTCCTCCTACAGCTTCATCACCAGCTTTTTCATTTAATGAAACTAATTAACTAATTTAGTTTTTTCTTTGCATTTTTGCAACATTCATGTATGTGCGGTGAAAAATAACAAACAAGTACCAATGACAAACCTAACTAGTTACAGCTGAATGAAACAATCATCATAATTTAGCACCTCTGATCTGGCTGCTAATTATGCAAACTGCAACTCATTTTCTGACCTGTTTTCCTTGCTCTCCTGCTACACCTGGGTCACCCGTGGAGCCTCTCTCTCCAGGATTTCCTGGTGAGCCTGCGAGTCCCGTCACACCTGGAGGCCCCTATGCATTTGAAAGAGTGAATAAAAGATTGACACATGTGTTGACAAAGAAACAAATTCTGACAACATGGAGTACAGCAAAAAATGCATTTCATAACACTGTTGCAGGTATATGAAGGTGGTCAACAGGTCAAAATGTTTTGTAGTAGTAAGCAGCATATCTGGAGTAGTGGGCAGCAACTACCAGTGACCCTTGCCTGTTAGAGAACTCACAGTGAAGTGTGAAGTCAGGGGCAAATAATGGACTGTACAGCTGTAGGTGGCTAATTTGCCGGCTGCCGACACATTTTGACAGGGCTGGGTCAGCCCAAAGGGGACACTACAAACGTGCCTAGATAAGGAGATGGCTCCATCAACTTTGCATCCAGTAGAAAACAGCGACTACAAAAACAAGATAGTTTGCTCACCTGTTGTCCAGCAGGTCCTTCAGATCCAGGGGCACCAAGACGTCCCTGTTACAGGATAACAATAAAAATAATAATAATAAACAAAAGAACTCAAAGAGGGCACTTGGTTACTTATAGTGAAAACATGCAAGGAGAAGGAAAAGAATGGGCGAAAAGGAGTGAAGAAGAATGTGAATTACAGTAAATTGTTCAACATTGCAGTTATGCATCGGACATCTCCAAATAAGGGAGCAGGGATGGCACAGTGGTGAGAGCACTCACCTTCCCCCAATGTGCCCCGGGTTTGATTCCCGGACTCAATGTCATATGTGGGTTGAGTTTGTTGTTGGGTCTCTTCTCTGCTCCGAGAGGTTTTCCTCCGGGTTCTCCGGGTTTTCCCCTCTCCACAAAAACCAACATTTCCAAATTCCAATTTCATCTGCTTGTAAAACGCATTTGATCTTATACACATGGAAAATGCGCTATATAAGTTCTAAATTATTATCATTATTATTGCAATCACTCAATCATTAAAAGAAAAACATTTATTTCCAAGTTGTAAGAAGCTACTGATAACAGTAGCTGCATGAGTAACACAACATAAATTTTGAAACTGTAAGTTCTCATAAAATGGCTAAACCCATTTGACAGGTGTGTCTAAATATGGTCATTACAGTAGGTCACAATGGCACTTTTAGCTTCAATCTGTTTTAATTAATAAATAATATTTATCTTACCACAACATTCCTTTTCAAACTGTAACAAGTTGCATGAGAATTTCTGGCTACCACCTACATGTATTTGCAGTTTGATGATGGTTGTCAAACGTGCACTTTGATTTAACAATTTTATAATTATCTTCCAGTTATCACAAACCACTCAAACCTCTGAAAGATTCTTTGAAAACACTTTTTGGCACATTTGGTGAAAGCCGTACCTGATTATATTAAAAAAATAACGATGAAACATCCTTCCAATCCCTTCCCAGAAAGTTTTATTACAGTTCTCTAAAAATAGTATTTTGATCATAAATAACAATGTTAAGAACTCATTACAAGTTGTTTCGGTATGCTATTAGTCTTACTTCAGGCTTCTCAAAGTTTGACTTACGTGTACTTAAACAGACAATGACATAGCGAATTACTGGCTTCAAGCCAGTAACCACAATAAAACAAATGATCACAGACAGGTAAACACCAAAATGTTTAAGCATTATAGCCTGGTGATTTACTTACAGGTGGTCCTGGTGCACCATCAGGTCCAGGCTCTCCCTGTTCACCAGCGTCTCCCTATCATAACAAGAAAAGAAAATGTTACATGTGCTTTTCACCACAGCACTTAATAATCAGAACACTTAATCAATCACACAACTATTGAAAATCATATCTGCAACCACAAATGCTATTTACATTAGCAGTGGCTGAAAATTCACAGCGATCTGAATCATTGAATTTGAATGACTGGCAAAAATTAATGCCTTCAATTCTTAAAGTACAATATTATTTCATCATTTGCGGCCCTTTAAATTCCATGTCAGAGAAGGTTGAGTGGCCATTAGGATATTTCTACCCCATTCTCATCTTTCAAAGGTTATGTTCTGATTAGGAAAGACATAAAATGTCAACCACCTTGAACTTTTGTGTATACAAAATCGTCCCCACAGCTAGCTTTACCATCGATCAACATATCACAACACATACTTGATGCTGACCAAAAACTGAAGTGGGCTTTGAGCGGTCCTGTCTACTCTTTCAATTCGCGCATGTATTGAATACAAAAGGCCGCACTCTTCAAAAAAAGACTACCACAATAGAGGTATGGTTTGTCTGATCGTAATAAATATGACACACATCTCTGGTTATATGGCATGCAACATTTCACCCTCACATGTCTGCACATGGCCAACGTGCATGGGTAAGTAAGTCTAATTGCTGACCATCACCAATCGTAATCTCTGACATACTCCTTTAAAAGAGGCAAATGGATTGGTTGCTAGCTGAAATAGTGCCATCTTCTGGTAGCCTTTATTTAATTGGTTCAAAATGTGATGAACAGGGAGTGGGGATGGGAAAAGAAGACAACGACAGAGCAAGGGCAGATGTGAGGAGACAGGGACACAGTGGGGGGAGGGATAAGACAATGAAAGGGACAAGGCAGGCAGAGTAAAGAAAGGAAGGAGACAGAATACAAATAAGGGAAGAAAGAAGGAAATTCATAAATAAAATTTACATACCATTGTTCCATTCCTGCCATCAATTCCAGAAAGACCTTTCTCACCCTGTGAATAAAGGGGGGGAAAGGAGAGAAACAACATTTTAATGTGCTCCACATCATTTCTCCCCAGCTAGCACCATAAGCAGCATACAAAGACAACAAGGACAAAAATTAATGGAGGACTGGTGTAAATACAGCATATCAGGGTTTTACACGCAAGTTTAAAACTCCGTTGTGTTGCCAAGGATAGACGCTTCATCAATTCACCTTGCGGCCTTGAATGCCTAAGAAACCCTTTGGACCTTTAAGTCCAGGTCTTCCAGTGTCACCTTTGAACCCATCTGCACCTTTCTCACCATCAGGCCCTTTTGCACCCTGAAAATATGAAAGACAAATTATATCAATAAGTAATTATTATACACCTGTAATCTCCTCAGGTGACTGTTTAACAAATATCAGCTAACAACTAAATCAATCTGGCCCCAGCTGTTCAAAGAGTGATCAGAAGAGCTTTAAACAAGCCTGCAACAAATATTAATTCACATGGTTAGTGATGTATTACTGGGCAGGATAAAGTTGTAAACAACAACTGGGTCCTGGGCAAAAAACTGTCATTCCATGACTTTTCCATGACTAAGACCAACTTTTCTTAATTCCCAGACTTTTCTGTGCCAGAGCAGGAATGCAAATGCATATGTCCAATTCTGCGGCTTTCAATTAAGGTTACCATGTACTTACCTTCAGGGGTGTCTCTAATCTAAGGGTTGTAGCGGCTCCCAATTACAGCCCAGATACCATAAACCCTACATCAAATTAAAGCTAATTGAACTAGCTATTTGAATATTTCATTAATTTTGTGAGAAAGTGAATTACTGAATGCTCCGTCGAGTCTTAACTCGAAGATGTAAATCAACTTTTGAAAGCCACAACTAAATGTGAATTTTGTATTTAGGGAAATTGATATTTTCCTCAAAGTTTAGAGCTCAGAAGCTAAAAAAACGTGTTGGGGTTTTCCTTTATTCGATTGCGTTCAAAAGTTACAGAGCATTTTCAGATTTGCTAGAAAAAAAGACGGAGTGACTGCATGGAAATGGCTCTCAGGGAAAAACGGTTTTGAATTATCTAATTCCCCAAGTGACGGTGAACACGTTTTTGTTGAAGATACCGTACGTTAATCTAGCAACTGTCCAAATTTGATTGAAATGGAACAAATCACACTTGAGTTGTAACTCTTGAAACTGTCCTCTTCAAGACAAAAACAAACTTTGCGGAAACAGAGCTTGCAAAAAATCTTCACTACACAAACAAACACTGTCCGCAAACACCTCTATCAATGATCGGCCAATCGATTAATTTATGCTAACCTTTCTTCCGGTCACCTAGTTTACCTGACCTATCATCATAGCCAAAAAACTAAAAGTGCACAACCTTCATGAAGCAAAGCAACTTTTTCACGTGCAATATTTCTGGTGCAAATCGCTCCAATTGGCTGCATTCGCATTAACACATTGTCCATGTTTACATCCAGTGCAAATAGGTTATTTCCCAATTTCTCAGCGACTATTCACTCATTTTGAATTGTGTTTTTTTTGCTTGAAAGATCACAGCAAAAAGTTCATTTTTATAGAGAAAAATAAAAATAGAAAATTTTAAACCCTGAACACACATGCATGGTAACCTTAATTATCCATGACTGTGTATGCATGAGTTTCTTGCACACTATCAAGTCTTTATGGCAAGGCAATAGCACCTTGTGCCTTAAAAACTAATGCTGCTCGATCTGCATAAGGTCTGGCTAATAACTGGGAGAAGCTCAGTCTATAATGAAGGATATATTGATGCAAATACTGTATCAGATCACTTACAGGGGGACCAGGTGGCCCAGGGGGGCCTCTTAATCCATTTGCACCTTTGGTTCCCTGAGAAATGAAAAAAAATCCTTTGTATGCATTTATAATTGAACATTAAAAACTACATTCTGAATAACATTTATCGCATCACAATTTATTATAATTTCTCTTGTGGTATCTGGTCTTGGAAGGAAGGACTTGAAGGTTTGTAGTTCAAATCAAATTTCAAAAATTTTAGTGAGGAAAGATAATTTATGTAATAGCTTGCCATGGCATTGAAAAACTATTTTGAAATAATTATGAATTCAAATTTCTTTTACTTCAATGTTTTGTTCAATACAAAAGACTACAAGTATTGACAGGAAAACCCTTAACAGGAAACAACTTCCCTCACTGAAGGGTTACCTAAAATTTACAATAAACAATAATTAAAACAGCTGAAAAAAAATCATAACTACATAAACAGGTGAAAATTATGTACAATATTTTAAACCAGAAAAATGATTAAACTAGTAAAAAATAAATAACAAGAATGTATTAGTATCCTTCTGGTGTACATGTAGAGAGGATTTCAAGCAATCCTTAAATTCGTTTAATTTTTCTTAAATGTAAAGGCAGAGAGTTCCATGATTTTACTAATCTAAAGAAATAATTAAATCTTGAAAAAGAGAGATTTCTTCAAAAAACAAGAGTTGTAAATGGACATGTAACCAAAGCTACCTGTGATACACAGCTGATGGGTTTAAAAAATATAACTCACAACAGCCATGGACTTGAAACCCAATCATGGCCACACTATAGCTTCAAAATCTGTCAACTATCAGCCTACAAATATCTCCAACCAAGTAGTGATGTACTATTTAAAATTGATCAATAACCTACATTTTGTCCTTCTCGACCTTCTCGACCTTGTGCACCAGTTTTCCCTGGGGGTCCCTGTCAAAAAAAATTTAAAATTATAAATTAGAACGTGATATGAAAACGTCAAATTTCACACTGACATATATAAAAGAAGACTCCTTCTCTTGATGCATAACGTTTTGAATGGTAAAGCCTTATATCTCCCTTTTGATTTGAGGGTAGGAAACAGACCATCGCGTAGTGGCGGGTTAAAGTTTGAAATCCCTAGGGTGAAGTACAAAGTGGGTAAGGAATCGGCACAATACAGAGGTCCAGTAATCTGGAATTTTATAAATAGGTTGGTAAATTTTAATGCGAACGTTCAAAAATACAGTTTTAAAAACATTTTACGTAGGCTCACACAAAACGTAAATAACTTCTCATGCAAAGCGCCCATGATAGCTATGAAAGACTAAGATTTTGTATATTTTCAAGTATTTCTATATTGTACCTAAGCTCTTAGATTGGTTTGTAATTTTTAGTCTATGTATTTGTATTCTGTAAATAGTTTCTTTTATTTATTATCCTTATCCACGTTCTTATTCTAATTTATTTGTAAGTAGGTCCACATCAGCCTTCGGCTGCCCACTCCAACCTACTCAAATAAAGTATGTAACTATGTATGTATGTATGTATGTTTACCAACTGTAACAAAATTCAAACGGGCAAGGCACAAGGGTAGCAGTGGTCAAGATTCAACTTACTGGTTGTCCACGGCTTCCCGGAGGTCCCGGGGTACCAGGTTCTCCAGGCAGTCCCTACAATGAACAAAAATACAGAATTAACTTGTAACAAAAATAACAAAAAGGCAACAATGCATGAAAAAGAAAACTAAACTACCCCCCCTGTCCCCCACCCCACCCCCCTCAATTAAGCATCCCCCTTGGATTAAGCGCTCCCTGTTTTGGCCAAAATTTTAAATAAGTGCCCGGGCTCTTTTTTGAGGAAACACAGTATTCATCTTCACTCTTGGATGCTAAACAGATATCATGCATTATAAGCACTGAATAATTTTTGCATGATTTTACTGGCTATTTTGGATCACATGGTGCAAATCAGAGGATGGGTATCATGTAATATACCCTGTCCATGTCAATATTTGTCCTCCAATTTTTTGGTCACAAAAAAGACAAAACAAAGCCTGTCTTTTTAAAGTCTCTTAAATTTCAAATGGAAGAATCCAATCACAGCTTAAAACAGGGGTCTATCTAATTCTGGAGTGTTTTTTTAATTCTGGAGTAAAAATTACACGGTTATTAACCTAAACATGCGCTTTTTATGGTTATTAATCTGGTTTGGCGATACTTTACGACTATTAATCGTAAAGAACGTGTTCTGCGATTAATAATCGTGTACTTTACGATTAATAATCGTAAAATTCACGATTATTAATCGTGTTTGGAAGATTATACGATTAATAATCGTAGAACGCGCGATTATTAATCGCATCTGACAGGCAAACACGGTTAATAATCGTATGTTACCGATCTCGGTCACAACAAACAGTGAAGACAGATTTGATTTGACCGGCCGCCATTACGAGAAATTTTTCAAAGTTAAGCACTACTCTCGCCGGGGCTGGCTTTGATATAAATATTACACAAATGAACCCTTGAGGTGGTTAAATTTCTCTTGATTTTTGTTTTTATGGGGTTTGTCAGTTCGCGAATGATATTTTACTCGGTTTTCACTCTTCGGCGAACGCCAACGCGAGAAGTTGGCCGGATTAACAACAAACTCACCAGCGCGAGCGATGATGTGAAATAAAACTTTGACAGCGATAATTAGGTCAACGAGGCCGTCTAATCAAATCTTTTGCAATCAACCACGGAAAAAGAGAATTGATTTATTTAACGCAGTGGCTATATGCCCTTATTTTAATCCATTTCAAAACTCCCAAATGAATCTTATAGTTTGATCCTAACACCGTGAAATTGACAAGATGCGAACTTGAAAAATTGAAAACTTAATTGCTTGTCTTTTAGCCGAAAGATTCGGTCGTGAATACGCTGCAATAGTAAGCGTATTCTGGAAAACAAGTGATTTGAAAACGCTATCGTGTTGTAACTTATAAAATCTCTAAGTCTTATTAAAGTTTTCATGCAGTCAAAATGTTGGAAAAATCACAAAGTGAGAAATCGACAATAGTGCACGTCGTACATCAAGAAACCAGAGGGAAAATATCAGGCACTACGAAAGCAGTTTTGTCTACACACTTAAACCCTAAAATGCACCAGTTCATAAGATAATAGTGTTTGCGAATTTGTTTTCATTCACGAATGACAGAAGTTAAGCGACTTGTAAACACAGGCGTAAAATTACATAAATCGGTTGCACGAGGCTTACTGGAGCTAACGTGTTCTGCGATTAATAATCGTGTACTTTACAGTTAATAATCGTAAAATTCACGATTATTAATCGTGTTTGGGAGATTATACGATTAATAATCGTAGAACGCGCGATTATTAATCGCATCTGACAGACAAACACGGTTAATAATCGTATGTTACCGATCTCGGTCACAGCAAACAGTTGAAGACAGATTTGATTTGACCGACGAGAAATTTTTCAAAGTTAAGCGCTACTCTCGCCGGGGCTGGCTTTGATATAGATATTACACAAATGAACCCTTGAGGTGGTTAAATTTCTCTTGATTTTTGTTTTTATGGGGTTTGTCAGTTCGCGAATGATATTTTTCTCGGTTTTAACTCTTCGGCGAACGCCAACGCGAGAACTTCGATTAACAACAAACTTACCAGCGCGAGCGATGATGTGAAACGTTTGTAAAACTTTGAGAACGATAATAAGCTGAACGAGGCCGTCTAGTCAAATATTTTACAAACAACCACGGAAAAAGATAATTGATTTATTTAACACAGTGGCTATATGCCTTTATTTTAATCCATTTAAAACTCCCAAATGAATCTTATAGTTTGATCCTAACACCGTGATGCGAACTTGAAAAATTGAAGACTTAATTGCTTGTCTTTTAGTCGAAAGATTCGGTCGTGAATACGTTGCAATACTAAGTGTATTGTGGAAAACAAGTGATTTGAAAACGATATCGTGTTGTAACTGATAAAATCTCTAAGTCTTATTAAAGTTTTCATGCAGTCAAAATGTTGGAAAAAATCACAAAGTGAGAAATTAACAATAGTGCACGTCGTGCATCATAAAAACAAGCGGGAAAATATCAGGCACTACGAAAGCTGTTTTATCTACACACTTTAATAGACCCTAGAATGCACCAGTTCATAAGATAATACTAGTAGTGTTTGCGAATTTGTTTTCATTCACGAATGACAAAAGTTAAGTGACTTGTAAATACATGCACAGGCGTAATTTCATAAATCGGTTGCTCGACGTTTACTGGAGCTAACGTGTTCTGCGATTAATAATCGTGTACTTTACAGTTTAATAAACGTAAAATTCACGATTATTAATCGTGTGTGGAAGATTCTACGGTTAATAATCTTGGAACGCGCGATTATTAATCGCGTCTAACAAGCAAACGTGGTTAATAATCGTATGTTGCCGATCATGTTGAAAACAAACTTGACCGACACCTAGACACGAAGTTTCAGGATTTAAGCTAACGGTCGACTCTTTGATATCCGCTCTTCTCAAAATTCTGCGACGGTGTGCATAGTACGATTAATAATTGTAGTTATGTCCGCCTTACTTATCCCGTTAGCAGCCTTTCACACTTGGAAAGTAGCCGACGCTCTCAGTCCGTTGTTATAAAGCCGGTCGTCAGGGCAGCAACACGGTGACACAAAAGTAGAAAACTTCGGAAGCGAAAATTTTTCCTTCAAAGGGAATCCAGCGGGTTAAACAAAATGGTTAAATGAAGTCCAAAAACTAACGCCTACATGACAGATAGAATTTATCGATATCAAGCTTTTTCATGTGGTTTTGAAACACGCGGCCAAATGCGAAAACAAAACGCTGTCGATCGATCGGATGCGCAAGTATACGCGCCGAGTCTTTGCATCGTCTTTGGAAAAATATACCTCAAAGAGAACACGGACTAAAACCGAAGACACACGTCTGGGAGAGAAGTGTATTCTCTGTGTGATTTTTTTAGTGTGTGTTATATACTACGAGAATGCACTATGCAAATTTAGTCGAAAAGCCGTCACGCAACACTGCGAGAATTGGCTTTTACCAGCCGCTCCGAATTTGCTGTAAATATGAGCGCTTCAGGAAAATCGAAGCTATCTTTGTAAATAAGAAAAATTCCTCTCAAATAGGAATAAGTCTTAAGTCGTACATTTTCACTAGTCCGTGTAGCAGTATTGAAACCGCAGTGAGCCGTGAGTGCGAAGAAGCGTCAATGCCGAATTTTTTCAGAGTCTGTC
Organism: Pachyseris speciosa; assembly: GCA_016490735.1. Classification (NCBI taxonomy): domain Eukaryota; kingdom Metazoa; phylum Cnidaria; class Anthozoa; order Scleractinia; family Pachyseridae; genus Pachyseris; species Pachyseris speciosa. The sequence continues at coordinate 77,481 of JAEMWC010001400.1, read as the reverse complement.
AGCGACTCATTTCTTTGTTTACAAAAAAAATCAAACTATCTGCTGAAATGAATAAAACTTTCATGGGGAAGGCTGCAAATTTTAAAAAGGTTTTTTCTTTGAGTAGTTATAAGTCTTGATTTGCCTTGTCTGGATGTCTTAACTTGTTTTGGCGCCAAAATTTTTATTGCGCGGGAAAAAAGGCCTGCCGTAGTAGAAGATTAAATATTTAAAATGGGATGGATTTCCATGCATGTTATTTCCCTAAAACACCATTCAACATTGACATGAATGTACTTGATAGCCAGATTATTTTATCGCCTTTACCAGAAAATGGGCTTACCTCCGAAACCAGCGTAACTTGCAAGTACTTTTCAAGGCGTCACAATCCATGTGTCACTCATACGTCTCAAAACTCGTTTAGAAGGTCTTTAAAACACTGCTCTTTCAATTTCATTCATTAACTGACGTTGGTGTGATTCCGTTATTTTAACAGCTATCGATGATCTGTCTTCACTGGTTTGCATTCGCAAGCCTGAGGCTGGTGTGTAAAGCAATCTCCAAGTGGCGTTTAGTCCTTGTAAATACACCGCATCGTTGTTTTCAACTGATATTGATGAAAGTTGGTTCTTGTTGTCACGATAACTCCCTGGAAAAATTCAGCCGGGAAAAACCGTATACTCGCCGTGTCGTGTATTAAACATGGCAACAGAGTCAGCTTGATTCAGCTTCAGAAACAAAAAAAAAACCTGAGAGGGAACTCAACAAAATGTTTGTGATTTTCACTGAAGTGAATAGTTCTTGATCGGCTTGATGCAGAGGTGAAGCCATCTCTGATTCTGAGTTTGAGTTAGAGAGAAGAGTTCTAGCACCCGGCAAATAGATAGCCTGTATCTGGCTGCTCAAAGTGGTCTCTATTCTTACGTTGCCCGCCGTCTTGATTTCGAGAGCTCGCTGTCAAAATTTACCCAATCACAGCGAAGCAAAGCGTGCCGCAAAAACGAAAACGGTCATGAACTGTGGCTGATTCATTTATGTACCACATAAAGCAGTGAAATCACGTCACGCTGCTAGTGTAGCTTGGACACACTAGCGTAAGGCGGTAAAATAAATAATTTGACGACCCTTTTTACTCTCGGCAGTATTTATAGCACACAAAGGCTAGTGGGGCTGAGCAAATGTGAGTGTGTGTGTGTGTGTGTGTGTGTGTGTGTGTGTGTGTTCCATCGGGACATTGATTTACAGTTGTCACACCGTGCGAGCCACGTCAAAGTGGCGTTAGGTTTTTCCATACGACAAGCTCTCCGATTGAACGCAATTTGGAACAAACAACTTCACGTTAATTTGAAAATCAAGAAATTCATTTCCTAGACCAGCACTCACGATAAGCCCCCCCCCCCCCCCCACCTCCCGTTACACAAAAACCTAGCTAAGGCCCTGTATGCCAAAACTGCCGTGATATCGACATGACAAAATTTAGGCCTTTGTGGGTTGTATAATCGTAATATTTCCTCGTGAATGTGCTCGATTCTCGCCTTGTTTAGAGCATTACCGTAATTTAGAAACATAGCTAGAACACACAACTGGGTTGGGTGGAGACTGAGTTTTGACAACTACCTCTGTGATTGGGTAAATTTTGACAGCGAGCTCTCGAAATCAAGACGGCGGGCAACGTAAGAATAGAGACCACTTTGAGCAGCCAGATACAGGCTATCTATTTGCCGGGTGCTAGAACTCTTCTCTCTAACTCAAACTCAGAATCAGAGATGGCTTCACCTCTGCATCAAGCCGATCAAGAACTATTCACTTCAGTGAAAATCACAAACATTTTGTTGAGTTCCCTCTCAGGTTTTTTTTTGTTTCTGAAGCTGAATCAAGCTGACTCTGTTGCCATGTTTAATACACGACACGGCGAGTATACGGTTTTTCCCGGCTGAATTTTTCCAGGGAGTCATCGTGACAACAAGAACCAACTTTCATCAATATCAGTTGAAAACAACGATGCGGTGTATTTACAAGGACTAAACGCCACTTGGAGATTGCTTTACACACCAGCCTCAGGCTTGCGAATGCAAACCAGTGAAGACAGATCATCGATAGCTGTTAAAATAACGGAATCACACCAACGTCAGTTAATGAATGAAATTGAAAGAGCAGTGTTTTAAAGACCTTCTAAACGAGTTTTGAGACGTATGAGTGACACATGGATTGTGACGCCTTGAAAAGTACTTGCAAGTTACGCTGGTTTCGGAGGTAAGCCCATTTTCTGGTAAAGGCGATAAAATAATCTGGCTATCAAGTACATTCATGTCAATGTTGAATGGTGTTTTAGGGAAATAACATGCATGGAAATCCATCCCATTTTAAATATTTAATCTTCTACTACGGCAGGCCTTTTTTCCCGCGTAATAAAAATTTTGGCGCCAAAACAAGTTAAGACATCCAGACAAGGCAAATCAAGACTTATAACTACTCAAAGAAAAAACCTTTTTAAAATTTGCAGCCTTCCCCATGAAAGTTTTATTCGTTTCAGCAGATAGTTGGATTTTTTTTGTAAACAAAGAAATGAGTCGCTGACAGACTCTGAAAAAATTCGGCATTGACGCTTCTTCGCACTCACGGCTCACTGCGGTTTCAATACTGCTACACGGACTAGTGAAAATGTACGACTTAAGACTTATTCCTATTTGAGAGGAATTTTTCTTATTTACAAAGATAGCTTCGATTTTCCTGAAGCGCTCATATTTACAGCAAATTCGGAGCGGCTGGTAAAAGCCAATTCTCGCAGTGTTGCGTGACGGCTTTTCGACTAAATTTGCATAGTGCATTCTCGTAGTATATAACACACACTAAAAAAATCACACAGAGAATACACTTCTCTCCCAGACGTGTGTCTTCGGTTTTAGTCCGTGTTCTCTTTGAGGTATATTTTTCCAAAGACGATGCAAAGACTCGGCGCGTATACTTGCGCATCCGATCGATCGACAGCGTTTTGTTTTCGCATTTGGCCGCGTGTTTCAAAACCACATGAAAAAGCTTGATATCGATAAATTCTATCTGTCATGTAGGCGTTAGTTTTTGGACTTCATTTAACCATTTTGTTTAACCCGCTGGATTCCCTTTGAAGGAAAAATTTTCGCTTCCGAAGTTTTCTACTTTTGTGTCACCGTGTTGCTGCCCTGACGACCGGCTTTATAACAACGGACTGAGAGCGTCGGCTACTTTCCAAGTGTGAAAGGCTGCTAACGGGATAAGTAAGGCGGACATAACTACAATTATTAATCGTACTATGCACACCGTCGCAGAATTTTGAGAAGAGCGGATATCAAAGAGTCGACCGTTAGCTTAAATCCTGAAACTTCGTGTCTAGGTGTCGGTCAAGTTTGTTTTCAACATGATCGGCAACATACGATTATTAACCACGTTTGCTTGTTAGACGCGATTAATAATCGCGCGTTCCAAGATTATTAACCGTAGAATCTTCCACACACGATTAATAATCGTGAATTTTACGTTTATTAAACTGTAAAGTACACGATTATTAATCGCAGAACACGTTAGCTCCAGTAAACGTCGAGCAACCGATTTATGAAATTACGCCTGTGCATGTATTTACAAGTCACTTAACTTTTGTCATTCGTGAATGAAAACAAATTCGCAAACACTACTAGTATTATCTTATGAACTGGTGCATTCTAGGGTCTATTAAAGTGTGTAGATAAAACAGCTTTCGTAGTGCCTGATATTTTCCCGCTTGTTTTTATGATGCACGACGTGCACTATTGTTAATTTCTCACTTTGTGATTTTTTCCAACATTTTGACTGCATGAAAACTTTAATAAGACTTAGAGATTTTATCAGTTACAACACGATATCGTTTTTAAATCACTTGTTTTCCACAATACACTTAGTATTGCAACGTATTCACGACCGAATCTTTCGACTAAAAGACAAGCAATTAAGTTTTCAATTTTTCAAGTTCGCATCACGGTGTTAGGATCAAACTATAAGATTCATTTGGGAGTTTTTAAATGGATTAAAATAAGGGCATATAGCCACTGTGTTAAATAAATCAATTATCTTTTTCCGTGGTTGTTTGTAAAATATTTGACTAGACGGCCTCGTTCAGCTTATTATCGTTCTCAAAGTTTTACAAACGTTTCACATCATCGCTCGCGCTGGTGAGTTTGTTGTTAATCGAAGTTCTCGCGTTGGCGTTCGCCGAAGAGTTAAAACCGAGAAAAATATCATTCGCGAACTGACAAACCCCATAAAAACAAAAATAGAGAGAAATTTAACCACCTCAAGGGTTCATTTGTGTAATATCTATATCAAAGCCAGCCCCGGCGAGAGTAGCGCTTAACTTTGAAAAATTTCTCGTCGGTCAAATCAAATCTGTCTTCAACTGTTTGCTGTGACCGAGATCGGTAACATACGATTATTAACCGTATTTGTCTGTCAGATGCGATTAATAATCGCGCGTTCTACGATTATTAATCGTATAATCTCCCAAACACGATTAATAATCGTGAATTTTACGATTATTAACTGTAAAGTACACGATTATTAATCGCAGAACACGTTAGCTCCAGTAAGCCTCGTGCAACCGATTTATGTAATTTTACGCCTGTGTTTACAAGTCGCTTAACTTTTGTCATTCGTGAATGAAAACAAATTCGCAAACACTATTATCTTATGAACTGGTGCATTTTAGGGTTTAAGTGTGTAGATAAAACTGCTTTCGTAGTGCCTGATATTTTCCCTCTGGTTTCTTGATGTACGACGTGCGACGTGCACTATTGTCGATTTCTCACTTTGTGATTTTTCCAACATTTTGACTGCATGAAAACTTTAATAAGACTTAGAGATTTTATCAGTTACAACACGATAGTGTTTTCAAATCACTTGTTTTCCAGAATACGCTTACTATTGCAGCGTATTCACGACCGAATCTTTCGACTAAAAGACAAGCAATTAAGTTTTCAATTTTTCAAGTTCGCATCTTGTCAATTTCACGGTGTTGGGATCAAACTATAAGATTCATTTGGGAGTTTTGAAATGGATTAAAATAAGGGCATATAGCCACTGCGTTAAATAAATCAATTCTCTTTTTCCGTGGTTGATTGCAAAAGATTTGATTAGACGGCCTCGTTGACCTAATTATCGCTGTCAAAGTTTTATTTCACATCATCGCTCGCGCTGGTGAGTTTGTTGTTAATCCGGCCAACTTCTCGCGTTGGCGTTCGCCGAAGAGTGAAAACCGAGTAAAATATCATTCGCGAACTGACAAACCCCATAAAAACAAAAATCAAGAGAAATTTAACCACCTCAAGGGTTCATTTGTGTAATATTTATATCAAAGCCAGCCCCGGCGAGAGTAGTGCTTAACTTTGAAAAATTTCTCGTAATGGCGGCCGGTCAAATCAAATCTGTCTTCACTGTTTGTTGTGACCGAGATCGGTAACATACGATTATTAACCGTGTTTGCCTGTCAGATGCGATTAATAATCGCGCGTTCTACGATTATTAATCGTATAATCTTCCAAACACGATTAATAATCGTGAATTTTACGATTATTAATCGTAAAGTACACGATTATTAATCGCAGAACACGTTCTTTACGATTAATAGTCGTAAAGTATCGCCAAACCAGATTAATAACCATAAAAAGCGCATGTTTAGGTTAATAACCGTGTAATTTTTACTCCAGAATTAAAAAAACACTCCAGAATTAGATAGACCCCTGTTTTAAATAACCTCAACCAATCATTGAAGTTGTTTACGTCATTCACAATCATCATCAGATCACATTTTTTTTTCAACATTTTCAACTTTCAACTGTGTATACTGTATGTTGCAGGAAAAATTAAATTAAGGTAAAAAAAATAACCTAGGTTGAAAATCAATTCTCTTTGTCTCTTTAGGAGACAAAGGAAATTGAGATTCAACCTAGGTTAAAAAATTTTTTACCTGAATTTAATTTTTACCTGCAGCATATATGCGAAATGAAAAGTAATCAGAGGGTTATAAAATAAATAAACCCCTTTCTGGCTTGCTGGTATATCGGAGGATAACATTGTCCTTGGCTAATAAATAATCCTCAAAATTTCACAGTTGCCCTCAAAGCTTTGCTTCTCGACCAACTGTTCATTTTTCAGACCACAGATCTATAAGCAGCAGACATTATCCTCCGATATACCAGCTAGCTGTTAAAGGGGTTTATTTACTAATTAAAATAATTAAATAATATAGTTAGGTAACTTGGTGTGTGTCATAGAGAGTAATGGTGGCTTTTTCAACTTTTCTGCAACAAATTCAGTAAATAGTACTTTGTGAAAACTGTTTTGAATAGTAAGACAATAATCCTACTCAATCTTTCAGAATATCCATGATTTTAGCCAACTCAGCTTATGGCCTGACCAGTTAAGTTTCAGGCAAATAATTAAAGGTATAATAATTATTATAGGTAGTTAATTAAATAATCGATACGTTTTATTACTTTAATTGTAGGAGGGCCATTATGAAAACTACTGGGTGACCAGTAATCAATGCCTTTACCCTCGTTAATAAAGTTATATCTATCTATTATATTCAGTGCGATTTTCAAGGATAATTGTTAATTATTTAAGTGAATGAATACATACCGGGGGACCATCTCTTCCAGGAGATCCTTTGTCACCTCGTTTGCCCTGTAAGCAGAAAAATAAACAGGGTTTGTTCAGCAAGTACAGGATTGGTACAACTGAAAATGAATTGCAGATTTTATACTAGATTTGACAGGTGCATATGTTGTGGTTCAATTTTATCTTTTCAATTTTTATTTTCTTTTGTTCTTGTGTATGGTAATGTCTGATAATGAGTACAAAACAAAGGAAAATAAAAATTGAACCACAACACATACTCTGATAAGCTGATACACAAACATTATTTACACATATAGGTATATAACAGAATATGCATCAGTAACTTGTACATCATTTGAATCACATGACCTGGCCACTGACTGCATTTTTATGGCTGTCATTACAACAATGTCAACCAACAAACCATAAAAAGGGCAACCCTAAAACACGGAATCCGGAATCCGGAATCCGGAATCCTAAATTCAGAAACTATAATCTGAAAAAGGAAAAACTTGATTTTGCAAAAGGCAAAATTGCCTTACATTACTGAAATCTTATGAAGAGTTTTGGTTGTAGACTTATTGTAGCTAGTCACTAATTCATCTGTACTGAGTTGTAAACGTCATCTGAGCGACTAAAAAGTTTTAACTTTTTTCTGCACGGAGTCTTTCCTTTTCAAAATCACCGTGGGAACAATGATTGCTCATTAGTGGGTAATAATAACTCACATACAAAATTCGTGTGTAACACGCCGATGGATCGAAACTGGATCACACACACATACAAGGCAATTTTATTTTATGGTAATGTTTACACTAGAGAAAAAGTCAACTTAGGAATATTTCAAGTCAAGTAATTTTTGATATTTCAAGTAAATT